>JARJDU010025081.1:0-10564 GCA_030264695.1 Lissagria laeviuscula | reverse complement strand
AGAAGAGAGCTCGAGTAGCCAAAAACTTTCGAATGGTAAATGAATTCTTGCACGGGCTTTTACCTTCTCCACTAGTTTTAGCATGGCCTACGTGGTATAAACCTCCTACGTTAGCGATGATGCGAGGATTCGTCACGTGTCGCATTGCTGGTGTTCTATGGTGAATTGTTGTTATATTCTTTCCTTCTAGTTTTTAGCATGGCCTACGTGATATGAACCACGCACGTCAGCAAGGGGGGCAAAGATTCGTGTTATATTCTTTTTCCCTAGTTTTAGCATGGCTTACGTGATAGGAACCACGCACGTTAGCAAAGGTGCGAGAATTCATCACGGGTAGTATTGCTGGTGTGCTTTGCGATGGAGGAAGGTGGAGCAAATTCATTGCGTTACAAATATATGAATTATCAAAATATGGTCTACATTTGCAAAATTTTTTTTGATTTTGAGTGCCGCATACGTCTATACTACCTGTTTAGCGGCATAATATTTGTGCTTCTTGCAATTATTTGCAAGTGTACACTTGACTTTAACAAGCGTGAAAAAGTTTTCACTTTAAAAACAAAGAAAAATGGATGTGACAATAAAAGCAGTTGGCTGATATTCGAGTCAGGCATGATGAAAAGCATGATCATGCCTGCTTCTTCAGTTCTCACTCAGTTCAAACTCCTTGTAGTTTTCTAGTCCATACTTGCAACAACTTGCTTGCGCAGTGTGTGGACCGCGCGTAACATAATAAAATTACGACGTTTATTATATCCACGTTTATGATGATGTACGTGGTACTTAAATATCCATTGTTGGTACACAAACGTGGCATGTGAATTTATATGTTTTGAATTAAATCATGCAAAATAATTAAATGATATATTAAAAGAAACAATATTAATCTTAATATAATATATATATTTATGGCAAAGTTAATGTCGGCATAAACTCTAAAATATAATTTATTTTACAATAGTCATAATATTTGAGTTTAATGATGGTTTTATTATCGCTCATTAATCATTCATAATAGTGCGTTGCACACTTGACTTTGGCTTAATTTGCAAATAATCGACTTCTAAATATTAACAGCCATTCTTTGATATATAATTTTTATTTATTACTTTGGTAAATATTTAAAAAATATATATAATCGAGATTTACCGAAGTGAAATTGATCAAATTCGTGACAATATTCCTCGACCTGCAAGCGACTATAATCTTGCTTTCATCATCTTCACTTATTACATATTCCAAGCAGATCGTAGAGTTTTATCAGAGTTTGAGACGAACAGGGTTGGCACAATTCAATTCAATCTGAAGATGCACATCTCATCCTTTACTATTATTCAGCAAGGTTTTCCAATTTCCTTTGCAGTAGTTGATTTTCGGTCATCATAATCCTTAGTTATCAAACATATCGCATGTCAGACAGTACGTCCTACCAATCATCTTTACCTCCCAATCTCTCTTATATAGCATGAATCAACCGAGTTCATTATATTCGCTATATTCTCTTTTCGTTCGGTGGAAGCATGCGAGCCGTTCTTCTGATAGACGTCTGGTGCGGCCGCAGAGAGGAAATGCGAATTAATCACACTCACCTGCACTCACAAATAGGAAATGAACCTTCATAGTTTACCTAGAAGGTGAGACTAGTAGCATAACAGGAGATGGGAATATGAATCTTGCAGAATCCTGCAATTCAAGAATATTTCATGATCTATGTACTTTGAACTGCTGAATGAATAAAATGAAATATATTTATAAATTAGTTGAATTTTTTTGAATTTAAAATTTTGTATGAAATTTGAGCAAAATATTTTTGTTCTTGAAATCTTTTGCTTGCTTTTTGTTTTTGGTGTGTTCTGGGTAGCTAGTTGGACACACCTAGAATGGTATTATTGTGGAATTTCATCTACTTACTGCTTCAATTTTTTTTATTTTTGCTCTCAATTATTTTTCACGGTATTAACATTTTTTTAGAAAAAGAAAAGTTTTAATGCAAAGCATTATTATGGAAAAATTTTAGAATTTTATTTTACATTTTTTTTAAAGTGATTCTCGAGTGACTAATTAGACATTTTAAAAACGAAATGGATGCTGAATTCAATTTTTTTAACGACATAATTTCTTTTATCATAGTTCCAATTTCAGTTTTTACGTTATTTGCAGTTTTGAAAAGAAATTCATAAAAATATGAAAATTTTAATATTAAGTTAGATTTTTTTTTCTGTGCATAACAGTGATACAATTGCAAAAACCCATAATGCACACTCTAACTGGATTTTAATATATTTGGTAGTCAATGTTTTCTCGTCTTCACAGAATTACCCACAGAATTAAGAGGCAAACTAAAAATTAGACAGTATTGCCATCTCACAAATAAAAGAAAAACTAATTTATGAACTACTTATTTAATTCAATCTATTTTTTTACTAAGTTGAATTAAACTATGTAATCACTACAATAAATGTTTTCTGAAGACATAAACCAAATGTAAGAGAAACTTCCAATAAGGAATTGATCAATCCATCTAATGATTCAAACCGTCTGTGGTAATTTATGTGATGTGTGAGAAGCGATGCTTACACGATTGGAAATGATGCGATTCACGTGTACCACGAACCTAGTGGAAAACTAATCATGAAATTGCTGATCATTGGGATGCAGAGCACATACACAATTGCAATTGGGAACTTTATATTAAACCCCGCGACACCTCCACGGTGAGCTACGTTGCAGCCGCGCGTGTAAACAGATGGATTAACCAAAGAATTAAAATATGTTCCTATTTTGACTAAATTCAAATCGAATATTTCAATATATAAAGCAAAATAAAACGATTGATTAAAGAAACCTTTTAAACAATTAACAGAGTCGAAATTGATTGCATTAGAAGAGCAATTTAACTCATTTTCAAGGATACTAACTGACATAATCGACAATAAGTGGAACGAGCATACCGTCAAATCATTTATCCGTTCGAAATGAACCTTATCACTGAAGTCGCTTTTGCCTAATTCGCTCGCTGTAACATTCGCACATCGGGTTTTTATATTTTCGGGCGCTGTACAATCTTTTTTTTTTGTTCGTTGTTATGTGCCAACCGTGGGAAATTTTATTGTAGCTCTAGCTGCGCGTGCTAATACCCGTAATTTTCAGTAATGCATCACCAGCGATTGCCGATAGCAAATGTCGAATTGATTGCCAATAGCCTGACCGAATGATGGAACATGCGATTTTATTTGTGATGCAGGAGGAAACTAAAGAATCTACGCATTGAACTGTTATCAGTGATGCTTACATTGCTATTTCTACTATAACAATAGTTCTATTAGCAAATGCAATGTATTTCAAGTAACCTTGCAGAGGTGGCATTTAAAATATGAATTTGTGAATAATTGTGTTGGTACATGAATTTTCTTGTTGTTTGTATATTTGGTAAAAAATGGTTGTGAATATTTTCGAAACATGAAGTATATAAACTGCTGGTAATTTTCATGAATCTGGAATTGCGTACAAACGATCAAATACTAATAATCAAAAAAAAAGAAAAAAACGAACAAATAGGAAATGATATATGCTCGCGCATCATATTTACAGGACATATTTTGCGTAGCATCAATCACACACAGCTTTATTGCTGTAATATGTTCACATTGGCAAATATGCGGATTAGGACTAATCTGCAAAGTTGTTTTATCTCATGGGGTGATGATAACATCATCATCATCATTATCATTCAGCAGTTTTGAGTCTACTGTTGGACATAGGCTTTCTATTGATTTCTCCACTTCTCTCATTCCTGTGCAACTTGCATCTAGTTTCCATTCACTTGCATGTTATTGTCGGACCATCTCTCGGATTTATGCACAGCGTATAAGGCGCATGCCTGAAAGGTCTTCAAATTCCAAAAGTAGTAACGATGGTCTCTTTGCAAATGGTTTTAAACTGATTTAGCACCTAGAGTCCTGTTAGCAGTAAATCCACTGTTTGTTTTTTACTTCTTAGGAGACTTATTAACCCGACAAACTGTTTCAGAGGGTTCGGGTATCGATTTGTTCATCTGCTGTCTGTCATTCTAGCAATTTGAGCAGCTGCCCAATTCAACATCATTGTCGCATTTTGATTAAGTACGTCAGTGATTCGGTCAAATTGATATGCCCAACATTGCGCATTCTATAACTCGTTAGCGTACGTGTAATTTATTTGTCAATTCCTGTTTTAGGGTAAGTGTTTTTAACCTGTATGTCATCACCGCATTTAAAAATATCCTTAAGTTTTCCTAAAGCTTATTCTTAGGAAGATCTTAATCAGGTACTTATAACACGGCAGAAGCTAGGCTTCTGTGCTTTCGGGCTTTCGGGCTTTCAGGCTTTCGGGCTTTCGGGTTTCCGGGCTTCCGGGCTTTCGGGCTTCAAAGCTTTTGGGCTTTTAAGCTTTTGGGCTTCTGGGCTTCTGGGTTTTTGGGCTTGTGGGCTTCTTAGCTTTGGGGTTTTTAAGTTTTTGGGCATCTGGGCTACTGGACTGCTGGGCTTTTGGGCTTTTAGGCTGTAGGCTGTTGGGCTGCGGTACTTCTAGGTTAGTGGATGCTTGACTAGTCACTCGTGAGAATGACTATCCGATTGTCATCCTCTGACTCTCAGTTTCAGACTGTATCTATTGACGGTTGATTTCAGACTGTTTGATGAGTCTCTTCATCGTGCTTATATTAGAGATTCTTTACTAGGCGTATTATAGGCTTAGCGATGCATTTTTGAATAGTTTGGCAATGTCTTATTGCTAAAGATGTTTTCTTAACATTTTATAGTTGTTGTTATTGTAGTTGACATTGCGCTTTCCGTAGCTTTTACATTGAGTTACACTTAAATTGCTCTTGCTAGTCAGCATAATGCAATAGAATGTTGAGCTGTGCAAACGGGTAAACTATCAAGTTGACCAACTTAGCAATTCGTTGCTGCATTACCAATGCGTGATAATATGGTTAATACTTTTTTAAGTAATTGCCGCAATACTAAATTCCCATAAATATAATAATACTAGAATAATCTTTTAATAAATACAAACTTGAAAAGTATAATTATTTGCAAACGACAACAGAAGGATTGGACCAAAGTCGTTAAACTTTCTTTTAAGAAACATAAGAATAATTTTCCAATTTCAAAAACCTCTTTCTTCATTCCGATGGCATTCGCATAAAGACGAACTTTAATCAAACAGTCAGTGCGAGTATAATAAGAAAGCGAGTGCACAGTGAATCAGATACACAACATAACTCAATTTTAAGACTTTGATGAGTTCAGGCATTTCTACTTATAATCTCAAGAAGGTCTACAATTTAATTATTTTTTCTTATTTCAGAGCAAATGATAAATGCGAACTTGATAGAAAGTAGTTAGCAAACTTAAGTAAGGTGTGCGTCAAATAAAGTTTCCAATGATGCAAATCTCAAATAAAGCGCATTTTTAATTATGCAGAACGCTGAAAAGTTTCATTCTAAATGACGACAGCAATAAAAATTACAAAAATTGCGTAATTTTGCAATTCCCGGAAAATAAAACGTTGCGGAATTATGAAGCTGCTCTGCGTTGAATCCTTGATGTTTACCGTTTGCTAATTTGACTTTTTTAACTTTTGCCTTCAGTTTTTAAATTAAAATCTTAGAAGGAACGTGAGGAAAAATATTAAAATAAAGATAATTACAAAAAAAAATTGTAAATTTTATTTCATAGAGTTCGTTCATTAATTGTAGAAGAAATTTATTGCTTTTATAGTTTCTTGATAGTTGAGAACAAAGGCAAAGGCGAAATAAACCCAAATTAAATATTTACACGATCAAGAGAAACTTTCTTCTTTGTATGATAAGACTCCAGTCGTCTTCAATTTTCACTACGTAAGAGTATAGCTAGATTCGAGGCGTTAGCTCCCATTTCGTATGTTGGTCGCGCGCGGAAACTATGTACGAGAGTATTTCCACTGACAGCATTGAAAGGATTAACACGACTCAATTCAACCTGTCTCCCAGTTCCACTAGAACGCCGCCTCTGGTAAACACGCGAAGCTTTATTTAATTTTATCTATTTGCCCCACGGCGAGATTTGTACTTTTTGATTACGCTGAGTGCGACTTCGTGCCTGTGCTCGGCAACGTGCGATGCGGACGTTGCTATTTCGTCGTCGCGACGCCCGCTTCGCATTTAGGACACCTCGCACTGTTCTTTTTCGGACTTTTCTTCTTTTCCAGCTTCGTTGTGTTGCGGCACGTTTTGTTGTCCTGCTGCTGGTACTATACTAGGAAACAGCAGTCTTTTCATGTTCTCGAGGCTTTTCTTCGGAATCCTGGGTAGTACCTGCTACAGCACATAAAGTTGAATCAAGCATATTAACTCAATCAAACATTGGAATGCGCGCTATAAGCTACATGTAGCTAAAGGTGGATGTGCATAGAAAAGATAGTAAACAAGGACTTTGTTAGAATTCGGATTTTGCTAGAATATTTATAGCAACGGTAGTTTATTGCAGTATAGCTGTTGTAAATTATTGAGTAAAATGGCGATACTGGTAGCTTTTATTGTTGTTTGGAAAAAAAAGAGAAAGTACTTTTGAAATGGCTTTCAATTAAGATTTTATTAATAATTATTTGTTGGCTTAGTGGACGCTTAGCCAAAGGCTTTAGCGGAGTATTTTGAGAAAACTAAAGCTAAAGTTTTGAATAAAATTTTGCTGAGACTTAGGAGATGTCTAAGGCAGAAGTTTAGACTTAGGCTTTGGCTGAAACCTATACACATTTTTCAGCAGATGCTTAGGTAGAGAATTAAGCTAAGGTTTAGGCTGAAGCTGAAGCTTGAACGGTAGATAAAACGTTGGTTTAAGCAAAGACTTAATCGAAGCTTACGACTTTGAATAATTCTTGACTAAAGTTTAGGCGGAGACCTATGCGCAGTCTTAGGCTGAAACCTATGATTAAACTTGGCTTAGGCTTAGGATATAGCTTATATGGTAACTTAGGCGGAGTTAAGTAAAGGTTTTAACTGAGGCCTTAGCGGAAACTTTAAGAAAAGTTTAGGCAGCGGTTTAAAAGAAGCCTGAAACTTTAGACAAAACTTGGCAGAAGCTTTGGCATAAGATAAAGTGTAGGCATACCTTGAGGTTTAATTTAGTGTAGATGAAAACATAGACCAAAATCTAGGTTTTAGTTGAGACTTAGATAAAAGCTTAGGAAAAAGCATAAGTTGAAACTTAAGCAGAAGCTAAATGTCAGGTATAGGATGAAGTAAAGGCGCAGATTTTAGTGGAGGTTTAAGAAAAAGATTAAGCGAAGGTTTAGACTGACGCTGACCTTTGACAAAGGTTTAGGTAGAGGCTTAATCAAAGTCTATACCTTTGAATAAAGCTTGGTTGAGGTTTATACTAAAGCATTGGTAGAGACTTCTAAGGAGGTATAAGCTGAGATTTAGGGTAAAGCTTAGCCAAGGCTTAGGAGTAGGTTTCGGCAGAGTAAAATAAGGTGGATGGAGGCTTATGTTGTGACTTAAATCTAACCATAGATTAAGTTAAAATCACATTTTTTAAATGTTGTTTAATAAAACAAAACAAAAAACAATGTGTTTTTGCTATTTTTATCGACTTTTTGTTAGAACAAACTACATTTCATGTAATAAATATGACATTTATTGTTATAGTAAATAAAAAACTTGCAATTTGCATTAACACGTCAAGCATTCTATTAAATAAAATACATAAAGTACACAATTTAATGCATTTCACTCTGTCATGTTAATGCCAAGATTACAAAAATAAAATTTCATATCACACATGCTGTGAAGTAAACTTTTTTCACTGCGAATATGAAAAACTCTGTACAAATTTTCCATTTTCTGCTTCATATGCAAGTTTCTGCACAAAATAACAGGTGTCAGCAATTCTGTTCGGTAAATTAAAAGTTAAATTACCTATAGGAAAAAAGTTGCTATTTGTGTCATTTGTTGGCTCACAGTTTATTTGTCAAGTACAATAGAAAATAAATGAGTTTCATCACAGTTCACAATTTTTGTCTATAAATAGATCTCGAAACAATTTATACTTTTAATTAGATTTTGTTATTTTTACTATTTAATTAAAATACAGCTGTGTTGAATAAACAATGGAACAAAATTTAAATGTCATATATTTTAATTATTATTTTGTATGTGTCTTTCTATATAGAATTGCACTTATTATTTTAAATATTTTATAAAATAATAAAATGTTATCTTGTGACAACTTCTTTAAAATAACAATTGATTATTTTGTTATAAATACATTATTTAAAAACAACAATAATACAAGTTAGTTTTATCGCTACAACCAGTTAATTGAAATCAATTGAATTCATTCAACATCGTTCACACTGTTAACAATATTATTCATGTCAATATGATTAATGGCCTCTTTACAATTTTATTGTACACCTTAACATATGACATTTACTGTATATGTTCCTGCAAAATAAAATCTAAAACTAAACACAACAAATTGTGAAAATAAAAAATTAAAATTGTAAAGATTAATAAACTTGAACGAAAACAATGTTTTGAAATACTAGATTATTATTAAATCATAAAACCTTGACCTTATGCCACTTCAACTTATGTTGTTATTATTATTTATTGTCCTTGCTGGACATCCAACATTATTTTTTTCCTTCAATTCCTTCATTCAAATATAATAAAAAAATTTAAAAAAAAAATACAGAAAAAAAGAATCTACAGTAAAACCTCGCATAACAAGCAGAATTTGTTCTGAAGTTTTACTCGTTATGCGAAACAATTTATACTGTATAAATTAATATAAAACACAATAATGCGTTCCATGCCAAAAAAAACACAAAAAATTTGTAGCATTTATTCAAAAAATTGCCACGTCACTCGTTATGCAAAACATCGTTCGTTAAGCAAATTATCTAAAAAAAAAATGTTTTTTATGCAAATTGCTCGTTAAGCGAGGTAAAATCAAAGTAGTTTTAATAAATTTATTATTAAACAATTTATCAACTCTTTAATTTCTCAACTAGAAGATAACATTAAAACACGCTTTCCACTTCATTATCACATTCGAATCAAATTCAAACATTAAGTAACTTCTAGTTTGTTAGTTAGTTAACACTCTAGTTGTTACTAGTTGACGATAGTTAACGATAGATAGTCCAAAAACTCATCGAATCTATCGGAGGCACCATATGAAATGAATTAGCCCGTGGTCATTGTAATACTGTAACGCCGACAGGCGAAAAGCAAGGAACCAAGAGCGAAAAGTTGTCCGCTTCACTTGGTCATCGACTATTGATTGATAGCTTCAGGCATGGTTAGCACATTGCAGGCGGTTGTACTACTATCAGAAGCTAATAATAATAATAATGACATAAAATAGCTTTGATATTTGCACTAATTAAGTCCATTATCACCTTGTGATTCTAGGCTTTACTCTCTGTTGTTGTTGCTATTGCTGCCGATGTTGTTATGCCACTCTCAAGCTTTCTCATTCCTATATCAACTGATTAACTAAAGCTTATTACAGCACATTTTAATAATAACCTCATTTTTATAAAATAAATAAAGATTTTGGAACAGGTGATCGATTGGTTTGCCCAGCTCCTTCACCACATAATGAAGACTCTTGTTGTGAAGTTGCTTACTTGCGAGGAGAAACTATTCTCAGCTCTTAGCGTCCATTACTTTGCTTTTGGTCTTCTTCAGATAAAGCAATATCAAGGGATTGTACTTGCGGTTGGCACGAAGTTCAAGCTTAAGACAGTTTCTATCGTCTTGGGGGCTACGGTGACGGGATGCCTACTTTTTGAGATGTATTCACTTGGCGAACGTAGTTAAGCTCTCCGGATGCTAATGATGCGGTCGTTATGTAAACAGGCCTTGCATAATTAAACTAACCTCTTGTATACTATTGCACTAGAGACCAACGTGCGGAATGCAAGTGCATCTAGCATTTCTCACTCTCTAATTTCTGAAATTCTGAATTCCTTTATTGCATAACACAATAATGCCAATGTTTAAAGTTTAAATCATACATTTTAATAAACACTCTAAACTGGCCTAGGCAATAATTAAATGTTTTAAGTAATAAGTCACATAACGACCGTTTGCAATTAATTAACGAAAACAAATAATCTAAGCAGCATAAACATAATCCATGTCATGTGTATCCATCTAATACAATAAACAAGCGCCCGAGATGACTAGATAGTTAGGTGTTTATAAAAAAAAAGAGCAATTACGAGATGCCAACGAGAAATGTTGAAATAAAAGGAAATGCGATGCAAGAGGCGCGTGCGCGCCAATCAGTTTTCCACGATTTTCCACTGGCCGTCGTCAGCCGGCAGTTTCAGTCGCACTTGAAACGAGCCTCGCTTCCCATCTAGCCACATCTCTCGCCGCCTCCGCCGCATGCACCCGCGACGCGCGGATACTGCTCCCGCGATTTCACATGTTAACCAATAAATTTATTCAACAATTGTCATCAACAGCAACATCATCATAGAGTTCATCATAATTGATTTGTTACTTAAACCTGCTGTTTTTTTT
>JARJDU010025062.1:0-10885 GCA_030264695.1 Lissagria laeviuscula | reverse complement strand
TTCTAGAGCGAAGCGGTGACTGTCGATGCTCACGAAGTCTCCCCTATTTAAATAAAAAAAGTTGCGCATAGTGCAGCCACGCCTCGTATTAATAGAGGGGAGACCGTTTTATGTACAAGACGGTTCTCTATATGAAAATATTCTTTTTTTTTAAACTTCTTTTTATTAAATATATTAAAATAGTAAATATAGTTGCAATAAGCCAGCTTCTCCGCACCCTTAAAGATAACATCAATAGTATTGTTATACCCCTTGGATGTGATCCAAAGCCGAATTGCTCACTTCCCTCAATAATTCAAACTTTGATCATTACGTTGCTAACTTAAATATTTGCTTCCACCAAGTATAATTGTTGCCTATAACTTGATATTATTTGCTTTCATTGGTGCGATCTCCGTTTCTGTACAATATTCTATGCATTGAATAACTTCAGTTGTTGTTCTTTTGTTTCCACTTTGCGAGTTATCAACAACTCTACTCACGGTTAACTCAAACAGAACTAACTTCTCTAAGATTTCCTAAAGATTTTCACTTTTCAAATCAATTTTAATAGCAATTTAGGGTTAAAGTTAGATTAATATGTTGCTAAAGACCTACAGTAATGGCTTGGTATTTGCTTCCTGAAGAGGTTCATTTACTCAACGAATTGTTTCACCAGGGGGTCCGGGTTGAAGCGGCCAGCATGAAAATGGGGAGGTTAAATGCGTATTGCCACGTATATTTTAGGTGAAGGATGGCAACCTTGTAGGATTTCGATGACTATGGTCTAAGTAAATCGGACAAAAACTTGTTTTCGGCTCGTGACTGATTACGGTCAGGGTATTTAATATTTTTAAAAATTCGAAAAGTACATTATTAAGCGATAAAAAATATACGCCTGTAGGGTGGTCAAATTTGAGATTTTTGTCATCAACTCGATATATTAGCCGCTAAAGTTAAAGCATGTTTTTTGAGATTTTAAAAACATAGAGTTTCCCACACCAGTATTGAGGTAAATGACCCTCTTAATAAAGTTTCATTAGGATATAAAGTACCTTGATCGGCAAACAAACTACCTTTCTTAACATGTATAGAAGTGGGAGTGGACTCTTTCTAAAGAGGGGATTCTAAAGTTTTCAGACTGTAATAAGTACATTTTGCGCTGTATATATTTTTCTACAGATATATCTTTTATTTGTATCATACCAGTAGATTTAAAGCTAATAGTTTTTTACCCAAAATACATTTTACATTGATCGACCCTTAATTCTTTGTCTACCTAGAATTTAATTTATGTCACACGATCGTGGCATTTTTCGAGGAATTCACTAATTTGTGCATTTTTGCCTATTATTTATTGCTTTACATTGAAGATTTATGCCTCTCTGATACGTTTTAAAACGAGCGGAAGTCCTATTATGGTTATTATTACTACTACAGTTGTTATTGTGCTGTTTTCTTTGCGCCAGTCAGTCAACTGTCAAATTGCATTTTTCAATGTTACTAAGCTGCGTGTGTGCTTGACGCATTCAGAAGAATTACCCTCACTGCAAACAGAAAATGCTGAGCAGTATAAAATCTAAATATCCTATTCATCATTTATATTAATAAACCAATTAAAATAAATAGAAACGTTAATATTTCTTAAATTATAATATTGCAATTTATTATATTAAAATCAGATTATTATGTTCCTGTCGACGAGTCTGAATTCGAGTCAGAGTCGAGACTTGGTATTTACCTTTTGATTTATTTAATTAAATTCTTATAGGTATTCCAAGGCATATTGTCGCTGTATTGAATGTCCGTCCGCTTTAGATGTTTTTCTTAATTTAATCTCTGAGGAATGTGAAAAATCAGAAATAAGACCGAAAAAGGAAAAAATTCGGAAATTGGCAAGGAAACGAGATAGAAGGGCAAATATCCTGGAAAACTCAATTAATTTAAAATTTTATTTGAATTTTGTTTTATTTGATTCCTTTTGTAGACTTTACATTTATTGCTGTTTTATTAATATTATCTAATAAAAGTATGTTTCTTATATTTAGATATTCATCAACATATCTTAATAACAAAATAATTTCAACGTTTTCATTAGGAATTGGTTTCAAGCAGTAGAGTGAAAACTAAAATTGCAGTTGCTAGCTTAGCAATAGTTTTCAAGCGAGTCACTCGAATTCTACTAGCTTCTGCAATAGCTGTCAGCTAACAAGTTATATGTGAATTTCATGTAAGAGTAAACTCAATCAAAACTCGATGCGAACCATACAAGCAAGTACTACTAGGATGGTGATTACATTGAGTAGATTTTTGTGTATGCGCTCAGCGTGCTCTCAACTCCTACATAACACTTTTTGTTGCTGCGTTTCCAAATCCATGTCGAAATTAAAATAAAATACGAATCGAAATTACCTATTTAATTGATACAAAACTCGTTTTAGCATTTAGACGAGTTCTAGAAGATTAAAAAAAGTGATGCGTTGCACCTAAGAGCTTACGTGCTACTGTTCGAGCACTCGCAGTCTCCCCTATTTATATACCTATACCTATGCCACTCTAACCACGCCTTCTGTAGGTATTCTGACCGTCTCCCTTCTTTATAAACCAGAATAATTGCTACTCAAACTTTATTCTTTATATATCAAATAACATATTTCACATTAACTAAATTCCACTCCACGTCATTTTAATTTATTTCACTTCGTATCACATCACTTCACACCCTTCACCTTTTTCCACTACATTTCACTTTATTTCTATTTTATTATACCTTACTATACTGCAAACTCATTCTTCTTCACATTCAATATACACGTACTTTATTATATTGCAATTGCAAAAACTACACATGCAAAATAATAAACGTCTTCGTGCCAACAGCTGGCCTGGCCTCACCTAAGCGAGGACTAATTCAAATATTACCAGCAATCCACAACTTTGAACTCACGCTTAATACTCTTTCACATTGCGTGCTACATGTTACGATGGATTAAAACCTGCCAGGCGCGGGGAAATTACCATACATAAAATTATTATTGAGGCAGACCATTAAAGTTGATTGGAGCTTGTGTTCTATATTATGACGTGCCGTTGCCAAGCCGATCGACTTGGGATTTTTTTTTGCTGCGTTTTTATTTCCTTGCGAAGGAAGTTAAATTATATGTTTTTTGTTTGATGGAGTTGTACCAATTAATATATGGTAATATATGGTGTAGCGGTAGTATAATCAAATTATAGTTTAATATTAAGTTTTGTGTATTGTCAAATGGCAAACGGTAGGATATGAGGAGGCGTGGTTTAACTAACGCTTGAGTTGTTATATAAATAGGGGAGACGGCAGGTGCGTCGACAGATGTGCGTGGACTCCCGTAACAAAAGCACAACGTCCGCGCCTAGATGGACAAAATTTGGATTATACTGATTTAGCTTATGAAACAAAATTTATTTCTTAATTGAAAGATGATATATATATATATATATATATATTGTAATTTATTACAAAGAATATGAGCGTTGAGTATAAATGACAAAAGAAAAAGATTATCTTCGGCAATAAATCGACTCGGACGCAAATTAAAAAGTTTCCAATAATGGTCGAGGCGAAGCAGAAGTTTCCAGACAAAAAAAAAAATTCGACAGGGATACAAGCTGAGCCAAGCGGCACGAACAATAAAAATGTATGAGAAATGAAAGGAGAAACTCTTTGGAAATCACGCAGTAAAAAACAAGTAAAACGAAAAGCAAAAAAAAGTTTTAAATGTTGCTTATTAAATCTTTGCAAACACTTCGACATGATATCCGGCTCTTCGGGTTCACTTCGCTTTCCTATAAATCATTACCACCGATATTTTTTTTTTGTTCTCTTTATGTTCATATTTCATCTCAGCATTTGTTTCGAGGAATTTTAGATTTTCATTTTGTTTAGAAACATATATAGTGAAAATTGAAAACTTTTGCAAATGTTTAACTTCTAGTCAATGCTTCATTTTCTTTATAGGATTTATATGAAAAAAGAAAAAAACTTATTATTTATGTTAAAATTGAGATAAATATTCTTTTGAGATAGGAATAAAATGTGTTATTATGGATAACGGAAGGTCAGTGCACTATCGACGTATTTGGATACCTCGGACGCACATCATGCTTCAGTCTGGAATTATTTCAGTTTTCTATTTTTCTAAGCAGATGGGAACCGCTGTCATTCGGATCCATATAAGTTTTTTTATCGTTATTTTATAAAGAAAAAAAAAATTTGCGTAAATATTTATTCTATCTGAGTATTGATTAAAATATAAAATTAAATATTATTGGATAGAACTCGGAAAGATGATTCTTTTGATAGACGTTAATCTTTTGTTGAAACGGATTTGAGTCACGAGCAAAAACAGAAGAAAAAAAACACGGAAAAGATACAAATTTTGCCAATTTATGCAACCTTTGATAGCTTTGAAACATTGAAGTTTATTCTATGCGAAAGAGCTTGCCAAGACGATTATTTTGACATTTTCCCTGTTTTTCTGAAACCGTTAGCACTCTAGTTGCAACTTTTGCCCGAATTTAATTTTTGCAAGGTGTATTGAACAGTTTTATGCAAAAAAATGGAAGTGTTTGAAACACTCACAAGTTTCACATCGTTGGATAGGGCTTTGAAAGACGATTCTTTAGATATGAGACACTTTAATCTTTGATAGAAACAGTTTTAAGTTACGGACAAGAAACGAAAATATCCAGAAAATATGCACATTTTCAAATTCCTGAAAAGCCCGATAGTCTTGGAACATTAAAGTTTATTTCTTTGCAAATGAGCTTATCGAGACAATTATAATGACATATGCCCTGTTTTTCTAAGACGGCTGGTAGCCTAAATTATACCTCGTTGAATAGAGCTTTGAGAGGTGATTCTATTGATATATAACACTTGAATCTATGGTGAAAAGCATTTGGAGTTATTGACAAAAATCCGTATTTTTTAAATTTATTACTCTGTTCAATAATGTAATTTAGAATTGTGAGCACAAATAATGCTCTAGCAACAGCAAATTTATTTATTTTTCTCCAAATCGTCTTACAGAAGATTTGTTTCTTGAATTCCTAAAGATGGAAATACCCTTAGAATAAGGATCCCTCCTATCTTCTTCTAAATTGTAATATAGTATTATTAGCATTAGAGATATGTACAAGCATGAGACGAGGTTGATAGGTTTATATTATCGATAATAAAGAACACGACTGTCGAGTATTTATATTAAATGAAGCGACGCGATTTATTGCGGTCGATTGAACCGCGCAGTTATGTTTCGATCTTTCATATTCGTTTCATATCTTCTCATATTCAGCTCTTATTTCTTTTTTTTTTCCTTTTGCATTGCGCATTGCCTTAGTTCAAGCTAGTTTTACGTTCGACCAAGTATCTATCTCATCCGGCTATTATTCCTGGCCGAATGACTACGAACCTCGTATGAAAATATTGAGAGTTTGCACGAATGCATGAACCAGAAATATCTTTTCTTTCAAATTTATCTTCTATTTTATTTAATAATGTCATATCTTATGTTTGGATATAAATATATAATATCGACAGCGCCAAAAAAAAAATAAAGGTTATAATACGTTCGCCTCGAGCGTTCGGGGTTGACTGTTTCCACGGATGCAATCTCCTGCTTATATACCTAAGTGTAGTTTTTTTTAAGCTCCGCCTCTTTTTATGTATGAGCGGAATACTCGGTGTCTCATACATCTTAGCTATATTTAGATTTTCAACTATTACATATCTTATCAAACAAAGTTTGTTAGTCTGATATTGAAAATTTTGTGTATAGATTGATATTTTTAGATGAATGCATCTCACGTTTCGCTCGTCTCAGCCAAAAAGGACAAAAGCAAACATGCGGAATGCGCGCCGCGTCATGCCGCGCTCTTTGTGCATCCATCGCTTTGTTGTGCGTTCGTTCGATCGCTCGTGCGCTCCAGCAAGCAGAGGAATCGGTCGCATCCAGGCGGACGTAAACATGTCGCGTCTTTCGATCGGGAATAAACGATAGCATGGAGGCACTGTACTACACAACAGAGCATCGCGGCGCAGTCATGACAACGTGTCTCTCGATGCATCCGTGAGTCTTTTCCAGTTTCGCAACAACCAACGTCCGAATGTGAAAATGAATACAATCTATATCGAATGCGGGTGAAATGTGTGCTATTGTGAATTGGAATAGTATGTAAATTGATACAAATTGAGTCTCTCCCGTCTTGATGCATTTACACCGCTGAACAACTTCCCACTCTACTCCTACATTTATATTTCAATCGAATTGTTATTTAGGCCACGCCTTTTTATGTCTATTTTAGATTTCTTGCGTATTAATTTATGGAAGGAAAGGTTATTTCCTTCCTAGGACTAACCGAAATTCAGACATTTCCTGTATTTCCGAGCATTTAAGTTGCCTACGGAAAAGCAACGCGTTTCCGTTTTAAGTGCCCCATGGCGCAGCAGCTCTTACCTTTTTCAGGAAAGTTCTTCACGGTTTACAGGCAGAGTGGGGGATAGCTTAATGCTGGTATTTATAGCCAACGCAGAGTGCGCAACAGGCGGATATAATTCGCGTGTGTGCGTAGCACGTCAGAAGTTTTCTTACAGGACTGAGATTAAATGTAGAAGCGGGTAGTAAGAAGACGAAAGAAAGTGAAAGCGACCAGAGTGAAAAATGGGGCATGAGGGGAGTATTAGAGGAAATAGGGCGCGTTTGTTGAAGACCGAGACGTCTTACTGACTCGGATATTGGTTGAGAAGTGAAGCAAACGAGTGCTTGTGAAAATTCGATTTAATTTTCTGCATTTGTCATTTTATCCTGTTGTGCGTGGGAAAATCCGGAAATTTGATATTTTTAGTTTCCTCGTGTTTTTTTTTTCATCTTAAATTAAATTATTTGTGATTTAATTTGACAATAGAACTGTCTATGACTGAAGCAGTGGTTGCTGTCTCCCCTATTTATATCTGAACGGTTGCTCTACCTACGCCACGCCTTCATCTCACTACTCAATGGATGGGGACACTGACGCAGCGTTTTACATTCACCTTGTACTTCACTCCACGCTTCTACAACTTACACCAGAGACAGTTCAAGATTTATGCTACAGCTCTCAATAAATTCCACAGAATGCTATCTTCATTAACAGCCTTCCACCTTTGCAAATCTACCATCAACTTGTAACAATAAACCCGTCGAATGTAAATCATTCGCAGAACACTTGGGATGAAAATACAATTGCCACGAATATTTTATGTACTATATATCTATCGACGCACATTGAAAATTATCTTCAGCATCGGCTGACGTAACTGATGTTCCAACTACTTTTGCTTTACTGCCATTTATTTATCGCTCTATTCGTTGGCTTTATTACAAGCTTCTATGCGACGTAATAAGCGAGTTATAATACGCATAAGATATAATAAAACGGTTTACAACTTATGCCTTTCCTCTCAATGAAAAATCGTTAAGTTTATCGTACTTTATAGGGTGCGAACGTGCGTTTACTTTGAGAGTGTCTGCAGCAACTTCTCGAATTCCAAGGCGAGTAAGATGAGACTCAACACGAGAGGGTAGATAAGGAAATCTGAGAGCAATACTACTGGCATTGGCAATAGCTACCAGTACTGATAGCATATAGTTAGTTAGGTAAAATAAAATTAGTAGGAGCAAAGGAGAGGGAGGAGGAAAAAGGACAATGCACTATTAGTAATACATGTAACAAAAGATCGTTGCTTTCGTAGCCAATTGTTGGCATGCAGACTGTCTGGATGCCAAGAATCCAATTGTAACATGCATTGTTCATATCCCTGGAATGTGTGCATATTACAGTATTATATACTCGCCTAACTGATGCAAGGATGGCTAACGTGACTGCCATCTTTATGATCAAATTCTTTTCTGCAAATGGGGAAATGTAGTTTCTTCATTTAAATATCATTTCATCATAACAAAATCTTCTTACTAAAACGTTTTATTCTTTAATATTGTCTTTTGTCTACTACCACTCACTGCAGGAGCGTAGCACGGACTGAACTAATGCTCGAGCGAGTCTCCCGCTTTTATAGTCTACCCTAGGGTCCGCTATGCTCCGCCTCCTATTACCACTGACTGCACAGAAGTAATACATCCTTAGGTTTATAGTCACAGTCATAAACACAGACTTTCTAATCATTTTTAAGGCAGCACATCTACACAATAAAAATATGTCGTCCATACCGTCCACCTTGGTTCATCTACACAAGTAGGCGAGTAGTTAGTTGTAAATTGTTGATGCGACTCGGAACGGATTAAATTTTCATTCGCTATGCGCTTGCACAAAACTTGATTATGGAAAAGCGTCGTCTTGTAACTCTATACTTGACCAGCTAACTAGCATTTTATTGCGTATCTACCTCCGTTCCTATCCAGGTTCCAATTCAAGAACCTTTTCTACGGGGAGTGGTTTGTGGCAAGAATACGAGAGTCGAGGGCGCCGTGCGGCGCATTAACTTAACTATTCATGCGACCGCATCTGGTCGCATTAAGTGCTCTAATATATCCACGAGAATCTTTAGCTAGATGGTAGTAGCTCTTAGCAATTAATTTTAAATTTTCTACTTTTCACTCCTAAAACATTAATTCTCTCCCTACATAATTCTCTGTTTTTCTATGCATTTTTTTTCTTATTCTATAAACACGTGTACTATAAGCATAATGCTTGCTCCTTAGTTGAAAGTCCTAAACGCAGTACCCAATCAGTTCTTTTTAGTATTTTTCTTTCTTTATTCTTTATACTTTTTTTCAATGAGTTTTTCTTTTATGCAATGCTCTTTTTAGTAATTTCTTTTATATTGCTTCGCATGGTGCAGTTGAAGGCAAATTGTTGAAATGTCGATTGGCACACTTTTCGCGCAAAAGTTTATTACGGATTGAACGAGAAGTTTGAATGGGCGTACTTCGGTTTTATCATCGCTGTAAAAAGTTGATAAAAAGCGATGAAAGAATTTTCGAGTTAGGTAATTCAACATCAATCAGGTTTTCATAGAGAAGTTATTTTTAATTTTAGGCAAAAGTTAGTAATTAGGGATTGTTTTCTATTAGCAGTGAACTTGCGACTGATGGTGAGTTCGCTAGCGCACCTCTTTTGTACTAGAAAACTGCGTTTATAACGCCACGCCTCTTGATGTTTCCATAAAAGGGGGAAAGAGCCTCGAGGCCCTCGTTATAGCTGACTCTATGCATCTACTATTATCTTCTTTATATACAACCATTAAATGTACCTTATTTGCAGTTTTATATTATGAAAATGCAAATATAATGTCGACGCGGCGCGTCTTTCAACGCCAGTTATTTATCCATAGACTAAATTAAATCTATAGCCTTTTATGTGTGGCATCTTTTTCATCATTGTTCGTCGACGACTTCAAGAAGCTACGTGCAAGAAAAAAGTAATACTCATCGCCTTTGTCTCGTTTTTGGCCATAAGAAGAAGAACAAGCTGAACAGGAAGTAGAAGAAGAAGCAGTGTGTAAGCATCGTTTCTATATTATATTCTTTTCCGTCATATTAAGCGCACGAGTGTAGGCGGCTGAGTGGTAGAAGCAAGAAGCACAAATTGGTATCTCGAGTGTTCGTTATGAAATTCCAGCTTTTGGAAGTTTCGTCCCTCGCATCTCGTTTTCGCACTTCTCGCATTGCGTTAAGTATTATGGCCTGGGATGGCATCCTAAGTTGAAGCACACTCCGATTTCACTTCAGCACATCATCGTTGTCACCTTGTGTTAGCTGTAATGGGCGATGACACATGTACCTGATATATGAAAATCACAACATGAGCGTCAAATCTGGTAAAAATAAAAAATTTGAAATTTATATCGTAATGCACAGCAAAGCGTGAACTAACTGCTGAGTGCATGAGCATTCTCCTTTTTGTATTCAAGTGCAGGCTCCAATTTTCTTTCTTATATGCGACATAACTTTCAAAAGATATATTATATCTAAGATTACTTTTCGTTATCTAGAAACAGATTTAAGAGGTCGTTATCATCCTCCAAATCTTATTCAACGTTCCAAATGCATGGTTTCATGTGTGTGCATGGCCGTGTGTGTGTCCTCTTGATCATCGACATATGTTCTCTTGGTTGTAATACTAGTCTTTAGACTAGACCATTATTTGCGAAGCAGAGCGTCGAGGACAAGAACTTCGGGATTCCGCCCGTCCGTCCTCTGTGCTCAGCTATTCTATCCATAATAGCATTGGATAACTAACTTCGGACGACTTAATACAAAACTAATTGACCAATTACGGCTCGAACTGCGAAGTGTAGATCTTAGCAAGTGACCCGGGACGATTCCGTCCTCCTTCCTTTGTCTTCCTACCAATCTAGTAAATCTAATCCTTTCGCTTATTCTCTTATGTCCAATCTTTCATTCTCCCTTCGGTCATTTTCTCTGATTACTTAGATTGACAGTCATTGTATTTAAATATAATTATTAATTATATTATTATATTCTACCTAATAAATTATATTTAGTTGGTACCTCATTAATTCATGATTGGTTTGTGTATGTGCGTTGTGGGGATATTAAAGTGGAGGGTGGGTAGCATGGCGGCACATTTTACGAAGGTTAGTTTATTGGAAAATTCGCGACAGGAAGCTTTTCCGCGTTTGCTAGACCACCCTTGACGCATATGAAAGAAAACCCTTTATGTTTAGCATAATCCTCCTGCTGTGCTCTAGTCGATAAGGAGCTCCTGCTGATGCAGTTGGGTATTTGATTATGTTTAAAAGTGAAGGAAAACATATCTGAATTCCGGTGGATATTACATTATGTAATATATACATTTATAAAATATCAATTTTTCTCTTGGAATTGTAAAAATAATTCCTTGACAA
>JARJDU010025060.1:0-11814 GCA_030264695.1 Lissagria laeviuscula | reverse complement strand
AGGCTCCTTATCGCAGGATCTTGCTCTATATGTTGGAGTGGCTTTTGGAGCCGCAACTGGTCTAAAAGCAGGCTCATCTGTATCGCTAGTGTGAAGTTTCCATTTGGAATTGATTCGAACTGTATCAAAGTCGCTCTCATAGTCGCTGTCAGTAAATTTACCTTTAATAAATTTAGAAGGCGTTGGTGCATGCATCCTTTCTAGTTTAGGCCTTTCAGGCTCTGCTTTGAAGGGAAAAGGCTCCAACTCAGGAAACTTTTCAAATGTTACTACAGGTTCTATAATCTTTTTAGAGGGTGCAACTCTTGGAGGTGTTACCTTTGGCGGTGCTACTTTTGCAGGGGCAACATGTTTAACTAGAGTTATGGGTTCTTTTTTAGGTGGAGGTGGTAATTGAACTTCTTTGGGAATTATTGGAGTAACAGATGACATTGTAGGGGCGTATACAATTTCGGGGGGTGTGCCAGGTTCTAACTCAATTTCATGAGTGATGTCCTGAACAGAGACTGGTCTGACTGGTAGGGGTTCTGGCAATTTAGGAGGTTGCCATGACTTAATCTCAGATGATTGGGACTGTTTTGAATCCTCTTTCTTCTCATATTTGTACTCCTGGTGTTTTTGCATAGAAATCTCACTACAAACTTCTTTAATATTCGACGTATGTGATACATGTGCAACATAATGAGGAACATCAAGTGGAGGAGGAACATATTCGCAAGTAGACGAAGATGTAGTTTCTTTAATATAGGTATGCGTTGTTGGGGTAGTGCTTTCTTTTATACTTGTTTTCTCGATGGTCGTTGGTTTCCATGATTTTTCCATTGTTGATTGAGTAGACCACGTAGGCACAATTTTGGTAACCGGTGCTTGAAGCTGAGAAGGCGGCCAAGACTTCTGTAGGTTACTTTCTGCATGTTTATGCGCCCAAGCTTTTTCCATTGCAATTGCTTCGGCACTAGGATCTCCAATATTTCCAGAGGAGAAAGTTTCGGCCTTAAAACTTTGCACATCAGACTGTGACTTCTGATAAGAACTGGTAATATCAAATCCAAGTGCTTCCCTCTTTAACTCTTCATAGGTTTTCTCGGGCTTTACTTCAACTGTCTTTGGAATGACAGGAGTGATGGGCCTTACTACAGGTCCAACTGCTTCAGCTTTATAGTACATTGCCTCTTCTGATTTTAAAGAAGAATATTTCTTTTCCTCATAAACATTTGACTTGCACGGTTGAATATCGGGAAAAATCTTAACTGCACCTAAAGGTATTTCAGCCTCGGGTAATTCTCTTTGCAATTTCTCAATTTTTTTAACTCTGTCTGTTACGTCCTCATGAAGTTTTACAGCTTCCGGTTTTGTAGTGTAACAAATTTCCGGTGGTGGTTCAGGTGTCAAATTGAATTCCTCGTAAATATTTGATTTAGTCGACGAATATGATGAATACTGGTTGTCGGGCAATACACAAGGTATTGTTGACTGTTCTATTTGTAGGGGCTCAAGTTTTGGCAATGGTTCATCATATGTACTAAACGATTTAATCTGACCTAATTCTTCGAACTTAGTATAAACGTCTTGCTTAATCGAAGCAGGTTTTGTAATTTCCTTGGGTTTAAACTCATCCACTTCTTTCATTTTGCTTACGAAATAATTTAACGATTGTTGTTTGGTTATTGAACTCGTTTGAATGCCTTCGTCAATTTCAATTGGCGGCTCAACAATTTTTTGTTCTACACGTTTTGGCATATCGATTTGCGGAACTGGTGTAGTTCGTTCCAAAACTAAAGTTTTAGTATCATGAACAACAGTGTCTTCAACATGACGAGACATCTCGGTTGTAATGGATTCAGCTGTATTAGGAGAGGTTTTAAAAATATCGGTAATAGGAATAGGTTTTTTAAACTCTGTCGGATCCGTTGTCTTGTCTATCGTGTTCCCTGCCTCTGATGACTTTGATGAAAACATGTGATGAGTAAACATATGTGTTTAATAGAGAATAGTAATAGAAGTAATACTTACCATAGTTTCATGTTTTCGAACATCTTCGAAAACCACAGTTTTCACTACTTCTACCATTGTTTCCGGAGTTGGATCAAACACTGCAATGTCAGCGATACTTTGAGCTTCACCACCAGGATTTTTGGCAGAAACCATATACTTTCCAGTATGTTTAATATCCGCTAAATAAATTATTATCAATTAAGATATTGATAAAGTTTAATTAAAAAATAGTCGATTACCTTTATTGATAATAATTCTTTGGCAGTTACCCTGAGCAATCAACTTATAGTCACTTCCTACACCGGTGTTTATTGGAACACCATCTTTATACCATTGAATTTCAGGATCAGGCGTACCGCTAATTTCGACTTCCATTATTGCGCGTTCACCTCTTTTGATAACTTGTGCTTGTAATCTTCTTCCGAAAACTGGTGGAAATACAGTTTCTGAAATAAAAGGTTATACAGAATAGAATTATTATTAAAAAAATTAGAAAATACTTACTTCGTACAACTAAATCCGCAGTACTGATTGCTTTACCAGCTTCGTTAACGGCCGTGCAAGTATATCTACCACCATCATTAATTCCAACATCTTTCAATTCGACCCGTGCACAATTTAACTTAAATGTTACCGTGGCATTATTGCCAGTTACCAATTCCACTCCATTTTTCATCCAACTAACTTCCGGACTCGGCGAAGCATCAAGTATGCCTTCTAAGATAACATTTGCATTTTGGTCAACGATTTTTCCAATGACCGGTGTAACAAACTTGGGAGGTCTTGCCTTAAAGTGTGACTTGGGAATAGATGTTTCAATTGCCGGCACGATGTCTATCGAAGATGTTTTCTCGTGAATAATCGGTTCTTTATTATCAATCTTATGATATTCTTCCTGACGATGGCTTTCTTTTATGTGTGGAGCATCTTGGTTCACTTGTTTGAAATATTTTTCATCTTTGCTTGTATATTTATGCTCTTCTATATGTGGTTCCATTCCTGTTGTTGACGACATTATTTTACTTGTAGTAGATGATGACGATTGTACGTTTACCTCACGTTTAATAGTAAATCCAGACTCCCCATGTTGTTGTAATTCTGTTGACATACCTTTCTGAATTGGTACTAAAGTAGAAATCGGTAATTCTTGAGGAATTATTACATGTTCCATCGGTTCGACTAAAAGAGTCGCTGTACAAGTTGCTTGTCCAGCCTCGTTTTCAGCGAGACAAGAAATTTTACCTTTGTGATTGTTTGATGCTGAAGGAATTGTCAAAACCTCGCGATTTCCAGATGTTGATACAAGGAAATCTTTACCAGAAACCGGTGCGTCGTTAAAAGTCCAACGAATTTTAGGAGTAGGTTTTCCGGTAATAATGCATTCAAATTTGATGGATCCACCTTCAAAAATGGTTTTATCAGCGAAGGCTTCCTTAAATACAGGTGCAATCTTAGCTTCTTCGTGAACTTTTGCAACTTCATTCAATCTAAGAGTTTTAACAATCAATTGAGCAAAGCATTTTGCTTCGCCAGCTACATTCGAAGCTTTCACTGTATACACTCCTCGATCTTCAGGTTTAACATGCTCAATGGTCAATTTTAATATGCCATCATCATCATGTTGTATATTAACATGTCCATCGTCTGCAATCGGACCATTATTCAAAAGCCATTTAACGTCAGGCTTAGGATCTCCAGAAACGGCAGCTTCCAAAATAACCGCATCGTTTTCGGAGACTAGTATGTCGGACAGAAGTTTACTGAACTTTGGCGCCGTTCCAAGAGTTTCAAACTTGTCATCAGAAGATTTTGTTTTATCCACATTCGGTGTCACTACCAAAGAAGCTTTGCTCGATGCTTCGCCAGCCGAATTCAACGCCACCACCTTGTATTCCCCTGCGTCTTCCAACAAGGCTTCTTTAATTACTAAAGAACAACGATCACCTTGGAAGAGCAACTGGAAATCGGTGGATTCCTGCACGGGACTATTATCGTGATACCAAATAACTTCCGGCTCGGGTTGACCGACGATAACACAATCGAGCCTGACTCGATTGCCTTCGTTAATCGATACATCTTTCAGCGGCACCTGAATTGATGGTTTCACAGGCTCCATATCACTTGCTAATTCGGAATCAGATGTTTCGGGTGGTAAACGCCCCTTAACAGTAATGGTGCAAACACTCGAAACTTCACCCACTAAATTTGAAGCAGTGGCGGTATATATTCCAGCATCTTTAGGAAATGCTTCGTTTATTATAAGTGTCGCTTTGGGACCGTCGAGATGCAGCTGAAAATTGAAAATATTTTTAGATGTAGAACGAACACCAGGACTCATCTGCCTACGAGAAATCTAGATATGTATGTTGTATGAGTATCAAGTTAGCATCAATGTGATAGTCCTGTTATTATGCCAAAACGAATATTTTATATTAATACATTTGCATCGTTTTTTTTTTTTTTGAGAGAGAAAATTTATGTGATATAATTTTAGAATAGCTATATATAAGTACACTAGCCAAACATGTTTCTCTTCATGACAGTATAATAAATAAGTAATGGAAATTATGCAATGATAAAAGAATAGAAATCAAACCACTCTCACTTACTTTAAGATCGTGTGTCTCTGTAAGTGGTTTTCCGTTGTGTGACCAGGACAGCTTGGGCGTTGGTAGACCACTTACTTCACACTCCAATTTTATTTTCTGTCCAGCTCTAGCCATAATATTTGAGAGAGGCGTCACGAACGCAGGCGTTTTAGTCGGCTCCAAAGCTAAAAAAATCCAAAACAATAAATACACTGTTTATTTTGCTCGTCCTTAATAATACTCACAAACAACGTTAAAATTTGCTGTGGATTGAGCGATGCCAACTTCGTTAAAGGCTTTGCATGTGTAATCAGCCCTATCTTCTAAATTAGCATTACTTAATTGCAAGCGCGCTTCCCCATTATTGTAGGTAATTTGATAATCAGGACAATTATCAATACAATTCAAGTTTTTGTACCATTGCACGGTAGGTAATGGATTACCAGCCAATTTACACACAAATTCAAAGGCTTCGCCTTCTTTTACAGTGCCTGGTTGCAATTCTCGAGAGAAGTGCGGTGGTATTAGTTGTTCCTCAGGAGCATTTTCCTTTACATTCAGGTAAGCTTCAGTTTCGGCACTACCTGCAGCATTAATAGCTCTACAAGTATATCTTGCCGAATCTTCGGCAAACGTTTCTTCGATTGTCAATGAACACAGGCCTTGATCAAAAGTTGTCTGATAATCTAGATTATTTTGAATAGAAATGCCATCTTTATGCCATGTAACAACTGGGACTGGATCGCCTGTAACTCGGCAGATGAATGTAAACGTAGAACCTTCTTGAATTAACTGATCGTTTAAAGGAGAGGTAAATTCAGGAGATTCCATTTTTGGCAATTCCACTGTGGGAGTTTGACTAGTTTCGCATATTTCTTCTACAATCATAATCGGTTCTGAACTTGGCTTTTCTACAACCTCAATTGCAATGGGTACCTCAACGATTTCTTTTACTTTCGCACGTTCTTCCTCGGCTTGTTTGATTTTCCGCACCAATGAATTTAACTCGTTTGTTATTATATTAAATGACTCTAACATATCATGACTCTCATAATTACCCCCTTGAGGTAGTTCATGTCCAAACAATCGTAGGCCGATTTCACGTATTTCTTTAATGCGTTGGCTTTGCTTGGATTCTCCCGGCTTTAAAAATATTTCAATTTCATTTAACAAAAGTTGCGCCTCTTCGGGATGCTTCACTGTGGTCGATTTAGCTGCAATAGCTATAAGTAAATTGTTACCTTCTTGGAACCATTGATTCGCCTCATCTATTAAACTAAAGTATCTTATACTCAGGTCAATAAGAATGCGTGTTTCCGCGATTTGCTTCTTCAATGTATTCCAACGATCTTGTAAGTTTGTAATGTATTCTTGTATTTGTTTAGAATCCTGCGGGCCTTGTTTCTCCACTAGGTTCATCCCCATCTGAATAAAGTCAGCTATTTTAGGTTCTAAGATATCAACAGTTTTTTCGAAATAAACGAACGATACAGAAGTTTCTTGCGCTGCTGGCAATGATTGACCATATTGGCCTTTAATAACTATCAATTTTTGGTTTAGGTCATCGAGAGTTGCGTTTATTTGTTGCAAATCATTTTCGAAAACGCATAGCTTCTTATGCATTTCCAATTTTTCTTTGGTTTCTTTATATTCGCTGTTAAACTCTTCTTCTCGAATTTGCAAAACATAGTGAAGCTTTTCAATATCATGTTTGGCTGCATCTTTCGGTTCTTCAATATTTATTTTATCTACAATCGATTCTTTTTCTTTGTTGGCCATCGTAAACTGGTTTTGAATCATTTGCTTTTTGCTCTCAAATTCGCGAATTATCAAATCAATGTTTGGAAGAATATTTGGGAGTTTTTGTTTATCAAATCGTGCGAAGTAATCAGCAATACTTGTGTCGATTTTATCAATATTATTAAAATAGGAAACCATCATATTTAACAGCGCTTGATACTCATTGCAAATTGAATTAAGTTTTTGATTCATGCTTGTCAACTTGTCTTTTATTTGTTTCGTTTGATCGTTATTTATTTTTAGAATTAAAGAATCAGCTAAATGCATTCTCTCCTCAACTTCTTGTTGAGCTTTTCGTATTTGGGTTAAGACATCATTTAGTCTATTCTTGATGTGTTGAGCAACTATTTTTGGATCTGTTTCATTTATTTCAATAACAGGGTACAATTGCGCATCCAATTGCGAAATCCAATTTATTGTCTGAAATGATATTTATAAAATATTTTATAATAACTAATAGGTTTTCTGTCCAAACCTTGGTGGTCTCCATAGTCGTGGTCCTAATAATTTCTTCTACTTCACGACGTTCGACAATTTTCGTGCAGATAGTTTGCCAATTTCGATTAAGTGTTATCTGCCTACTACTTAAGTTGTCGAGGATCGATTCAACGCAACTGCACGCGCTCCGGATGTTTAGATGCGGCTCGGTTACCTGCAGTAAAAATAGATTGCATTGTCATTTTATTTCTTTACGAGGGAACAAACTTGGCAATGACATTTGCTATGAAACGAATTGTATTGTATCTCAGGAGACTCATACCTTTTTAGCTTCTTCCACAAACGTCATAGCATTATTCTTTGTGGATTGATAGAAGGGAATTAAAGATTCGATTCGTTGTTCTATTTCTTTGGCAGCTTCATCTGTTAGGTCTTCCGTTTGCAATACAATTTCCTCAAGATTGTTCATCTCTTTTTGCACCTTATCTGCTTCCGTATGGAACTTAATATATAAAACGGCTAAATCTAATCGAGATTCTAAGATGTTCTTAAGATTTATCCATCTTTCATGGAGCGCTTCTACTTTTGAATCTACTTGTAACCGTTGATGATCGTCTAGGAATTCTAATACAGGCGGTAGTGTTAAAAGTAAAGCGTTAATTTCGTTTCCTTTCGTCTAAAACAGAAACAACATAAACAGTATAATGTATAAAATGTTAGGGTGTTATTACTAAATTTAAAGTACATACTTGTAAATCAGTTAGTAATTGATTATGCAAGCTCAAGAATTCGGTCGCTTCTGGTAAATTATGTCCCATATCATAATGTTCACGCAAGAAAGCCTCAGCCACTGAAACTAACCAATCCAGCAAATCGTCTTGCTGTTCAAAGAAAGATGATAGGGCTTGGTTGATTTTTCTATTCTCTTCCTGGTGCGCACTACATAAACCATCAAAATATATTTTACGACGTTCCAACTCTTCTATTGCATTACGGATACCAGATGTGTCCATATCGCTGCCAATACTCTCTAAAAGTGCATAACCATTTGAGATTAAACTGGCTGTTAGTTTTTCAACGTTTTCTGAGTATTGCAGATGCAGTTGTGCCAATTGAGGCGGGGAAGCCGGCAGTTCAGTGACCTTTAGTTGCACATCTAATTGGACCAACATGTTTGAGACCTACAATAGGCTTGTTAACACTTATTTCAAATTACAATATTATGTAGTTACACTCACCGTATCTGCAGATTTAAAGAAGTCAATTACTTTGTCAAACAATGCATCTCTATGTTGCAATTCGTTGAGGTAATCAGAGGCTGAGGATAAAACGTCGTAAGAATTCTTCATGGCTTGTTCACCGGCAAGGCAGCCGGTTTGCAAAAGATGTTCAGTTGTTTTTGTTATTTTTAACGCTTTTTCTTGCAGAAGATTTGCTTCAGGTATGAGATTTTTCAGTTCCTGTTGTAATAATTCAGCGCTGGATATCGAATTACCCAATTGATCGCCGGCGTGCATAAGTTCGCGGCGATTATAGATGTGCTTCTGTAATTCACGTAAATCTGCAGCTAGCATTGCCAATGCCAAACATTGTTCTAGTTGGATTTTTCTCTGTGTGAATATACTTTCTAAGGCTTGCCTTCGATAATGTAATCGTTCCATCCATTCTTGGACTTGGGTTAGTGCTAAAATCAATAGTAAAATATTATTTACAAACGTCTTTATGGATATGTTTTTCAAGCGGTACCTTTCTTTGCAGAAATTCGAATTCGATCGGGTCGCGAGTCGAGTGTGCCTTCGGCTTCCAGTTCCTTTAAGTTTCCAATTATCATATTACCTGCTTGCATGGCCGACATAAGTGATTCCAATACAGTTCTTCGGAGTTCATGAATTGAACTTAGTAAATTTTTAACGGCATCGATTTCGATCGGCACTAACGTATCCGAACATGCCGCTTCAAGTGCATTCATTGCATCGAAAAAATCCTGAGCGCGAGTGTGATATTGTACATTCAGATCCAATATTATCTTTCGGTTTTCCAAATGTGCATTAATATCATTCCAAGCTTTACCCAATGATTCAGCCATGGCTGCATATACATCGGCTCTAGGTTTCTGTGTAGCAATGAGTTGATCAGCCTGTCGCAATAGCTCCTCCACAGGACTTTGCTTATTCTGCAAATATATTTATCAAATATATTGTTTTTGTTTATTGTGTAATTAAACGTACTTGTAATTGGTGTAGCACTTCATTGTGAGCACGTTGTAAATGGAGGGCTTCTTCGAGAGTATTGCCTAATGAGGTCAATTCAGGCGTGACTTCCAAGATTTTCAGTTGTAACCATTCGCCACACTATAAAAAACGAAAAATATTCATTTAAATGGATGCTTAAATAAATCCAAATTTTAAAATAGAAATTTAATCTTTAGATTTCATCAGTTTCGAGCATCACCGTTAACAAATTAAATTTTATTGCAATATTTATTTAAATTTAGAAAGCTTAGCCGTTATACTTCTAGAACACATATGTGGTTAAGAAAATAGTTTGTTTGGATTGCAAAAGTTTTCAAATTGCGCAAATGCGAATTCAGTCTTGCCAAAAGTTTTGCACCCGGCATTCCAATATAGTTACTCTTACCCTTGGGACAATATCAATGCAATGTAATTGCACTTAATTTTTACCAAATTATTTTTTAACAGAACAAGGTAAAAAAAAAGTTTCAATTAAATATCCTTATCCTTATTTATAAAGAAGAGTTGATTTTTTTTGTTCACTAGAATCTCCTAGATAATTGAACCGATTTGCACAATAAATTCAAAGATGGGCATAGACATAAACCAAAAAAATACATATACTTTCATTAAAAAAATTTGCAAACTACTAAATATTAAATTTGAACTAAACAACCCACAATATATCGGACACACAATTTGTTACATAACGAAAAACGACCACTAAGCAACGAGGCGATAACGCGAGCGACCATTGGCGGCGATGAATATGATGCTATTCTTCGTTGTAAAATTTAAATTAGTTATGATTGCACTTTGCAAATATGTAGTTTAATATTTTTTTAATATGCCGAAAGCCTAAGTCTTTGCTTGGCAAAAAAACGGCGGTTTTGATTAGTGATCGCGGGAAAAAAGGAATTGTCGGGTTTCCACTTGTATAAAAATGATGCGGCCGTCTTTTTAGGTACTATGATAAATATTTGTCAATACTGTTCTCCACATAAATTTAAAGTGTTTCTCCTTACGACAAAACAAACCCGGCAACGCCAGGCAAGTAACATGCTAGTTGCATATAATAAATATAACCAAAACGTAAAGGAATATTGCCAAAAGGCGTTAAAACCCAAGATAGCCTTTGACTAAAATGATTGGGCTGTACATAAATAATGTTTTTTTTTATAATGTCATTCATACTTATAGTATATGTTTGTTATTATACTTTTTAGAATATCTATGATACCAGTAAAAAATGAGTAATTATGCCATTCTGGCAAGTCTAGGTATAAGATTCAATTAATGCTTTATTAATACATAAATAATTATATCTTCTCGTTCCAAATGAATTACATCTATCTCCATTTTACAATAAATTAAACAATCAATTCTGTATTAAACAAATAAAATGAGTATTAAAATATATAAGTAAACTATTCTGACAATCAGAGCCGGATTTATAAACAAGTGCGCCCTGATCCAAAAATTATATGGCGTCACAAGGAAAGGTACAAACATAATTCATGTTAACATTTTAAAATGCTCTTTTAAAATCTGCGACTTATATAATTTACCCCCTGCCTGTACCATGCGTGTCAAAAATATTCATCACGAAAAACTCTTTGCAGAAAATATCCAAGAAAAATTAATTTCAAGAAAGTTGATAGGTAAATTCCATTGCAGGGTAAATTCATACCAAACAAATTGATTTTAAAATGCCGTTAGGTATTGTCACAAATTAATATAAATAATATGACTTGAATAATGTGTTCGAAATATGTTTTATAAGGTATGCATATTAAATTGTTTTAATTTTAGAATTAAATTAAATTTTGCATTATACGTTCTTTTTGCAAGAATAAAGTGCTTTTAGTTTTAATGATGCAGTGGTAATAAATAAAATTTTATTCGCACAGAAAAATAATAGGCTATTTTGCCTATATTAAGCACATATATGTATGGTTTGCAGCATCAGCGCATTGATGGAACTCGTTGTCTAGCAAGATTATTCACCCTGTATCACTCAAAAAAGTTTCAGACACAAACTGCTGTCGCTACATTTACTAAATATTATGAATTAATTAAAAATTTGCTAAAAGAAATCAGCGCTAATAATAGGCTGATGCTGTTAGCACAAAGTAAAATAAAGGTCCTTGTCAACAAAATTTATTGCTGTGAAACAACCCCCACGCCGTATTCCAACACGATTGCTGTAAATTGATGGTGGCGAGTCCATCAAGCAGCTGGAGCACTGTAATACGGCTTTCTGCAAGCATGACACAAGCTATTTTTCCTCCGGTCCTTCAGAACTGACATCGTAGGTGAATGTTGGTTTCGCGAGCTGGTGCACGTATGCGGGTAACCAGACATTGTAGGTTAATATTACACGAGTATATGACACTGCCTCTGCTCGTACTTTGCAAACTAGTGCCGACAATTCTACTTTGCGCACGTTAATTCGTGTGCAAAGTTGGCACTTTTCACACGATCGTAGGAAAAACAGGATAAACGCAACCAGTAATGCATTACATCATTTGGTAGTTTGATTGGCACTGAAATTCGACAAAATTTGCATTGACGCAGAATCAAAATTATTATTTGACGGTGAGCTTTGTTTTCAAGACGAACTTCAAATGTGCTTACAGAAAATCGTCGAGGTTTACACGAAACTCAAACTCAGGAATAAGAGTTTGATTTAAGTGATAGCGCAAGAGACATCTTAACATTGACTTTGATATTGTTCTACCAAGGCAATATAGGTAGTGAAG
>JARJDU010025034.1:0-13306 GCA_030264695.1 Lissagria laeviuscula | reverse complement strand
GCAGAATATCAACACAAACCCAAATCTACAACAGATTTTGTTGCTAAACTTTGGATTTGCCTATTTTCACAATTCGAATTTTTTGCTCAATAAAAAAATTCTGATTATATCAAGAGGTACTAGTCTCTAGTATAAAAAAAGTAAATTAGAAAACAACGAAAAATTGGGCAAACAAACAATTTTACAAACGAATCACTGAAATAATGAAACTCGTGAATATCATCCCTTATGAATGCTGAATACAAAGCTGATTAAAACACAAAACGCATCAGACAGAAAGTTTTGCCTGCGAATATGAAAATAAAATAAATTATGTTTTATAAATAGCCCTTGCACAAATAATAACAACAGAACAGATCCATCAGTATTCACAGTAATAAAGAATAAGCTCCACAATGCAGGCAATTTCCGCAAAATACAACGTTCCATGTCCTGCGTCATCAGCAAGCTATTTAAGAATTATTTGCATTTTCATTAAATCTATATATAGAATATGTTTAGAGAAATCTATTAAGTAATGCACGAAATACACGAGTGACGATTTATAACTGAGATATCAGTACGAACGAGATCAGTAAAAAGCTTAAAAGCACATTAAAAAGTAATTTACATTTCATTGCCGTTATTGCCGTATTACATCATCCACCCTAGAAGGTATTGCGCAAAGCCTTCGATTTGAGAAATTGCATTGCTGCGTCTTTGATTTGACTGGAACGGGATACGCTTGCGGGGCAATCGATGAGCAATTATTTAGGATTTCGTTTCGTTTGTAGAAGCAATTCCATTAACTTGCTTGTATTTTCGCATTGTGTGCATGCAAGCAGGTCTTAGATTTAGATCCAATTCGGTACGGGTGATCGTGTTGCATGCCTTGGAAATTTCGAAATCGAAAACTGTACAACACTGCTGAAAACTTTTCAAGCAGCTTTAGAGAAAGATTTTGTATTTGTATTTCAATGCATACTCTCTGAAGAAGGAAAATTAAACTAGTTCGTAGTTTATGGATGGCATTTACGTGCTTAAATCATAAGTTTCCTTCTTATTGCAATAGTTAGTTGTCAACTCCTGTATACACGATTTAAATCAACGCAAAAATTATCAAACGCAAGTGACACAAATGCACAAAACAAAACTGTGAAAAACCTCTCAACTCGTACATTAGATTTAATTAGTTTGGACACATCACGTGTACATTAAGGCTATCCCGTGCCCGAGAATTCCCAGCTGAGCCTCTACCAAGCAGAACCTGTTTTACTAATTTCGCTAGCGGTTATCGTGCTTCGTGCTTCGCGCATCGCTTCAGCAGCCAAGATAGATAACACGGATGTAAGAAGATTACCGGTGAAGGTAAAGAGAGACAGAAACTGCAAGTTAACCAGACGTCTGTCCCACCCCCGCGGCATCGGTGCTTACATTATCTTGAACCGCATAACAGCTTGCGAAAAGAAGCGAACGGGATGTGATCTGCGAACACAAATAGCGTGCCCGCAATGTTCAATGCAAGCAAGTTTGAAGTTTAATGATGCTTCCTTCAACTTTGAGGATATCGCATATGTCGTCCTCAACTTCAAAGAGAACTTGAGTCAATGCTGCAAGCTGTCTGAACAAAGATAGAATATGTATATCTACATATATTGTAGATATTTGTTTCTGTACTTTTTTTTCCATTTGATTTCCATCGGGCTTAGCAGTTAGTTGTAAGTTGTATTCGATTGCCAGATTAAAGTGGACTAATGTCCATTCTATTTTTTCAACACCTTGTTCAACCAATCAACACATTACTGAAGCTTTATGAAGCAGCTAACTGGGGCTTTCGCCACCTAGATATAACTAAGCAGCTTCATTTCACACTGGCTTTGCTAATTTTAACGATTTTCCATCAGCACAAGCAAACAATACCAACTCCACGAACCACGCCAACGAGGAATCCTGCTAAATGTAGTCGCGATGTGTTGTTCAAGGCCCTGTTTCACTGTACATAATCTACAATTGCAAACAGCACTATCTCAAGTTAGTTCTAACTAAGTCTATGTTAGTTGAAAGCTGGGATGGTATTAAAGATGACGTAAGGAATGTAAAATTTGATTTGAGGTCCCAACGTCTTCCGTACACATGTGAAAGAGTAAAATATTTGATGAAAGAGGACATTTGCGAATGTAATGTGAAAAAGGACACTCTTGATTTTCGCGAGACGAACACGAAACGATACAGAGCGGTTGGTGTAGGTTCAGTCTCTGCGTTCTAGGTCATTCCAAATAGAAAATCGATTTTACGACTTGCGCTTATATCAGAAAACCCTACGCGCGTGTATAACGCGCTTCTTCATATTAAAAAAGTTAATGGTTGGGGCTATTACAGCAGATAGGAGTGCATATGAATGGTACTCCTTTAGATATAGTATGATCATGATCATAACTAGGTCAGACATGCTATTGAAGGCAAAGGAAATACTTTTGGTCATTGACTTAAAACATTTATATCTCCATTGTTCACAAAACATTCAAATCAGCCTTTGAAGTAAACTTTGAAAAGCATTTTGTTCTTTCTATCACCATCAAAAGGGTTATTTGTCATTCATAGAAAATATTCCACAATGACCACGCCATTAAATAATCATGTAAAAGTTTTCCAACTGTAATAGCCCCCAAGCGAGGCTTTAATTAAACGAACGAGTTAGAAACTGTATCAGGTTCGTAACAAAATGGGGCAGGACTGGTAAGAGCCCCTGACCACGTGACCACGAGCAAATCAGAGGAAAAAAATGAAATAATTTCTCTTAAGAAAAAGATCGACAACTACAATTTTTTATATAATTGGTTTTTCATTGCAAAATTTTACAACCTATCGAGCCTAGAAAACTCTTTTCAATCTAAAGCAATAATTCTTTAAAATAAATATCTTAAAACGATTAAAAATTTGTCTGGAAGAATAGGAAAGGTATAGACATAAATTTGAAAATTTAAAAAGGAAGCAAATAGTGTTGGTGAAAAGTGGTCCACCAATCCTGAAGTTTCTTGAAGTCGATAGAGGAAAGTGAAACGCTATTTTTCCAACAATCGTGCGAGATGTGCCTCGCATGCACGCATTTGCGTGCGCAAAGTAGAACTAGCACTCGTGCGCAAAGTAGGCGCAGACGCAGTAACAAATACAGGTGTGATATAGCTCACGATGATTGGTTATCCTCATACGAGCATCAGCTCGCGAAAGCCACTCCCACCTAGAATCTCGGTTAATGAATTTGCTCATTTGCAGAACTTTGCGAAGATGAGCGTCTTCATAATCCGAAAAATTGGTTCAAAGTGAACATATTTTACCGAGTAACCTTAGAAAGGAAACAACAAATAATATCAATTTAAAGCTTCATCATTGTCTTAACTTTCGTTTCTTTCGACACATTGTAATATATCTATTAATAGCTTAAGTTTCAATAACCAACAAGATTTACTTTCGCAGTCGATTAAAATCCTGCACCAGACCACACATTGTGTGTCAATATTGTGACTTTGCAAGAATTTCGCACGAAAAACATTTACGATTGTTTGGCTTACTTTTACTACAAGCTTTATAGCACAGTTTCTTTCAATTAATGCAAGTTTCTAATGGTTTTTGCCCCACATGTAGGATTACAGTGTTAATGTTCGTGTAATCGTAGGAAACGACGCAAAAGGTTTTTGATCGGAAGATCGACCCTGATGGCGACAGCTAAGGGCAAGCTGTTATTGCAAGCACACTATCGAGTATATGAATGACCTACATTAGCCATCAATTATAGAAAACCATCAGCTCAGCATTGCATAGCATGTCCTTTTCGCCGACTGCAGGACGACGAACACAGTTCAGGTTCAGGAATTCGTAACGCCGACGGTGGCGAGTTTTTGCTATGCCGCACACGCTTCTATTATCGTCGGACGTGCCTGGAACAAAACCTTTTTTCCAGGCGCTTTTTGTTCTTTCGCTTTTATTCATTCTATCTCTAACGTACTGACTCCGCCACGCGAACACCGACCACCAGCACTTTCCGTTCCTGCTATTTTATACGTTCCCATTGTGCTTCTAGTCTATTCTATTGTTTTACAGACATTCTTTATGGTTTTTAAAGTGTATGCGAGAATAAAACAAATAGACTGAATTTAATTCATGGTACCATCCTTATAGGACATGCTGCAATTAAAATACAATCAAAATAAGAAAAAGACGGTTTAACCCAAACGGAACCTCTTGATTTGCTTGCAGCTTGCCGCAAGTCAAAAATTCAAATTACGACCGTAAGGACGATGTTGATGGAAGTATTCCATCCCTCGAATGCCATGCCGGCTAGTCCAAGGAAACTCTATTACAACGAGGGCTTAGCAAGGAATCCCGACGCGCAAATCGCTTTAGGAACTTGCTCGCGTTCACTTTTCGATCGCGAAAAGTCTGCTTGTCTGCAACCACGACAAACTCATCAAATTAAGTCTATATAAGCTCGGGCGACTTGATGGATCCTGCAGCCTGTGCCTTATTGAGAACCATTAATTAACGTTTTCATTAATACCGGCATTTCATGGAATTAATGGTAGCTCCTTGAGGTATCAATCAATAGATCATTATGTGGTTACTCAGAGGGTAATTTCGCTTATTAAGAGTGACTTAAGTACAATAATATTTATGGAAGTATTAAAGCAGTACTTGTAATAATGATTTGTAATTTTAAAAGGAAATATAAAAAGAGTTACGATTTGAATAAATTTTCAATTTTAAAAGCAGGATCAGCTAAGATTACATTTGAAATATGCACGTGGAATGAAAGTAAAATAGAAATAATAAAATCTATGAGAAGAAATATGAAAGAGAGGAAAGCAGGAAAAGGTCGTAATTTTTCGCGAAGGCGCGATCGTAAAGTCCCAACTTGGTCACATTGTGCTTTGTTACTTAGCTGCGCATCGTGCTCGTGTCCTTTGGCATCTTGCCAAAAGAAGTACTAGTATTTCACCAGAATAAGTGTAACAGAATATAATAGGTTTGCCTTTGTATGATTATGGAAGCTCATTGAATTGTCATAGTTTATTACATGAATCTTCTACAATGTTATTTTGATAATAATAATATACTTATGCAAATATTTTAAATAAAAGTGCATTTATTTCAAAGCACGGGCATAATACTACTTAACAATTTTTGAATTAAAACCAAAGACCAAAAATACTTTTACACGAATTCGATGAAAATTGTATTGTAACATTCCTAAAAGTTAGGTTGCCAACATGTGGGAGCCAGAACATGGGCAACTAAGGCAATACCAGAGAGACTCACGTGCGAATGCAGAGGCTAAAAGGAAAGGCGACCTTCAAGACAGGTGTAGAGAATAAGAGCTAACTAAACAGTGGGTCAAGAGGTAACCGTTAAGACAATGGCAAGAATCTCCCAAAGGCAGATGGACCAAAACACTCTTAGGTGAATACATACAGAAGTAAAGGCCAAAGATGAATAAAAATCTGAACTGATGCAAAACCGCAAAACTCATATGATTATTGGGATCATGGTGAATCATCAGATGGTGTAAAAAGAAAGAAGAAACTCTAAACCATGTGCTACGCGCTTGCAAGGTGCTGAATGTTAGCAGGCTGGTGGTTAGGGTCGACGGAACCTGACCCCTAGCAGTTAAAGAATACAGGTATAGAGAACCTGATTGCCTTTTGTTATGAAATCGAGGCGTTATCTAAATTCGAAGCAAAAAGTAGCGACCGCTCAGCACCCCTGAGCTTTGTGACCCATAGCCGAGAAACCCATAACTTTATGTATCAAAGGTTGCCTTAGTTAAATGGGGTACAAAGCAAAGAACTTTGGGTGAAGGCGCTGGGATGATTAACAAACAGTTATACCTAAGAGACAAGGATAAAGCACGAGAGAGTAAGTTATTTCCATGATTTGAGTTCTTTTTCTTTTATGGCGCCTGACCGGGTCTCACTGGTTTCGTTGCAGATTTTCTGGCAAATTACAGGAATAGAATGCAAGACAATAACCCAACTCTCCTACTTATTCAAAAATACGTGATGAGTGCAAGGTCTTATTTATCGGCCATTTAGCTTCTTATTCAATCAATAACACTCAAAAATTAATATTAAACTATAGTTCCCTAGAATCACGAGTAGGAGGGTCGCGGCGATGTGAGCAGAAGGACCGGGCGTGGGCCTGTTTGGAGCCGTCGTCGGTGCAGAAAATCAACCTTCGACAAACATTAAATCTTTTATCCAACAGTTGTTAAGTTCTTGCCTATCAAAGAATTAGAACTACTTTTCCACTCATCTCCATTCGTCTTGAAGTAAAGTGAAGATCACAGACTTAAGTAAACAGCCCGTCAACAAACTAAGTATTCAAAAGCGTACAGAATTCAAGCATTTCACGCGTTTATTTATAAAACCAAACAAAACGCTTTACGTTTGACTAATGCATCGCTTTGTAATGTCTTGTAACCGAAACGATTAAGTGCCTGCTACAACTTCAGCTATAAAAAGATCTAAAAAAATTGCCTTGGATTTCATTGCCTTCATACAAGTACACTTGAAAGAAAATCTCAGGCTTTTTTAGAGTCTTCACTTGACAATGGTTATTGAGACAAATGTAGAATGTCGTAGGTGTTGCAAGAAGGTGATATTAAAACAATGCAAATAATTAATTGGAACAAGAACCTAAATGAAAATGAATGTGTATATACAGTCGGTTCCAAGTATCACAAAAGTTTTAATACATCACAGTTTATCTCAAATAGATCAAAAAAACTGTTGAAACCGAGTATGAGCAAATGTGACACTGATCTAGGAAAAAAATCATAACTTTGATCATTTTGTTCGGATAACGCACATTTTCATGTTAAAACATTCACAAATATATGCAGAGTAATTAAAAAATATATTTATACCAATATCTTCAAAATGTTGTAAACAATTCCATCCCAAAGTTAAAATTTTGATTTTTCATTCTGGAATATGAGCCCTAGTAGATTTCGAAAAAAAAACATTTCGGTTTTTGACCTCTTCATGATAATAAGAAGTAAATTGATAAAATAATGTAAATCACCATCTTTTTGTTTTTGCTAATATATGATCCCCACGATTTTCATCATGCATAGACAACGCTTTAATCAATGAACCAGAAAAACAGACAAATCTGTTTCGTCTATCGTCGTGTTCTTCCATTTTGCTTTCATAATTCGATAGCTTTGACAAATCGACTGTATATCTTTGAGTCTGGACTAGTAGGTTACCATATCAGAAGAAAGTTTGCATTGCAAATTCGCCACAGTGCGGAAATGCGTCAATCCACGTACAATACAAACTCCGACAAGCAAAGAATGCAACGCAAAGTGTTGGTTTCGTATACATTCTGCTTTTGTAATTAATCCGCGAGAATGAGTTGCCAACAGAGCGTAGCGTGATCTGCGTCGGCGGTCGGAATATTTTACTCGAAGGAAGCATGAAATGTCAGTGTGGAAATTAGTCGCGATGGCATTTTCGTCGAATAAAAGCAACCAACGTTTTCGTTCCGCGTGCAGGAAATAAGACAATAAGCAGCATTTAAGGAGCACTTAGCTGCGCAACGTAAACAAAACCTTACATTTCGTTTCTCTATTGCCAAGGGATAAGTTATTCAGTAGTATGCTAGTAGTGCATCGTAGCATAAACTGATTAACTTCAATCAATACGAATAATTTTATTAACATAATAAGATAAAAGCAACCTACGCATCCGACAGCACATAAGAAGTGCGAAGGCGGTGGTTGCACGATCGGTTGCTCCTTGACGGAGACATTCGTCGGCGACTTTGCCAGCAGCGGTGGCTGCTCCACATCCAAACGCTGCTGATTTCCAGGACAGCACAGCCATGATCTAGCTCGTAGCTCACCGGCAAAAGGCTCGTCGTACGTGCGTTCTTCTTTAGTGATAGTGTACAAGCGGCCGTAGTCATTATTGTCCCCGTACAGGCCGTAGCACTTATTATTGTCCTTCAGATCCAGCTCGTATTCGGCCATGTAGTTCGCATGTCCAAGAGATTTTCGATCGTAGGTGAGCGAGCTGCCAGCGCGGAGTGTCTCCGGCGTCCGGACTCCATCACGCGGCGTCGACGTCGCCTGCTCCGGACTCGGTGTGCAGGAGTCCACAGGATTAAACACGTAAGTCGTCAGGCAATTCTGATCACCGGCGATTGTCGGTGACACTTGCGTACCCGCCAGCCTGACTTAATGTTATATTCCAATAATTTTATTATTCACTTTTTTTTAAAAGAAGAAAAAAAAACACGAAATAATTAGTTATTATGTTCATAAACTGCATTGTATTTGTTGTTACTGGAAAACAATTTGAATTCAAAAAACCATCTTGAATTATTGAGTCGGTAATTTGCAAATGCTTGGATTAATTAATTTATTTGTTGAAAATAGGGCAAACCCAATGAAATGCAAGAGGAAATTAAACGACCACAGGCGCAGTTCCGAATCGTTTATATGAAAGATAATTAGAAAAACTATGAGCGCGGCCTTCTGTGCAGTTCGTAGTCTTATTCGTTATATCTCTTCCGACACATAAATAATGTGGTTAAAAGCGTGTCATAAATCAATTATTTTTTCTTCTTTGGGTTCAAACATGTATACTAATCGTTATAAACTTATAGGCAAAAGGCAGGAACAGATCGGTATTTTTCTAGTCTAGGCTCATGCTGGGCTATTGAATTCGGTTTTGTGAACATATAGAGCTATTGAAAATGTATTTATGCCACACATATAAATTCTCATTTATTTAATTAAATTTATTGCAATTAATAACGCGAGTATTATGAATTAGTATGAATTGCAACTGTGCTATGTGCGAAGACTGCACCTATACCCAGCTAACACACAGACCACGGCCATCGGTCGGCCCATCGTCGAAAATGTTGGCGACGAGCTGGCAGTGCCGATTGAAAAAATACGTCGTACATATGACTCTTGTTGGCTTACGTTGGCACAACGTTAGTAAAGCAATGCATTTAAAAATCGTTTTAACATAGTCGGCAAAACAACAGCTTGATATTAGAATATTTGCATTGCCGGTATGCACTTTCTGTGAAGGCAATATAGCGGAATTATCATTCGTTGACGTATTTTTGTTTTGGCCCTTCGTTGTGCCAACGTTTCAGAATCGGCCAGAAAACGTTGGCCTGACCGGCGGCCATCGTATGTGTGTTTGCTGGGTAACGTTTTTTAATTAAATCATAGCAAGGCATCAGCATGGATTGCAATAAAGTAATAAAAAAAGTTTGCCTAACAGAAAAAAAATTCAGCTTATGCTATTTTTTCTTTGCAGATATTACTCGTTGTTGACCACCTTTACTCCGAAAATTGAGAATTAGATCCCAAATCCCTAAAAATTCTCATTGTATTTACTATCTAGACTAAAAACTTAATTAAATTTCTATATCAATATAGTCCCCAAAGTTTCTAACATTCACAAAGTTCGTTAATTATTTGAAGTATAAATATCACTAAAATAAAACAACCCAAACACTGTAAAACCTATTCCAACACGATCGTAAATCGTCAATCGTTATTACAATTTATTATACACATAATAGTAAAAATAGAACACCCGCATTGGCGCGAAACTATTTATGCTCCGCTTGTACAATATTTAACAAGTTTTCAATAGCAAATTATTTCAAACGGCTCATACTGTGTGAGAATGTGTTTAATTAACTGAGTAAAATCAATTAATACCACCTCCACTTAGACTAACAGTTATAATGATAAAAGAGAAATGAAGCATGAAGCGTTCGTTGGTTGAATTCAAATTGTTTGCTAACTAACTACATTTATTCGCAATATGAATGCAATTTCATTGCGGTATTGGCAATTTCCTTGTCACATCAAATTCCACAAATGGGGTGGCACACGATTGCACTCAATTACATTACATCGTCACTGAAAATTCACGATTTTCCCGTTTTGCATCCCGCGCGCGCCCTTAAGAAATGAAAATTGCAGTCGCGGCGAATCGAAGTTGAAATGCGACAATTTCAGAAATTTGTAATTTTAATAATAACAATTTACGTTTTGTGACGGAAGAGTCGATAAGTTGATAAGAAAAGCAGACGTAGGAAAGTCGTGAGCAGGACGCAAGTGGGACGGCGCGCCGCCTGCATGCGAGCCGATCGGTTCCGCGGTTAACGAAACACTGCGGCGCGGCCGTGGCCATCGCTATTGCGTAACAATTCCTGGTGGGGCGGCGCACTGCTGCCTTGCCTGCTACTTATTATCATTTTTTTTTTTATGTCAAACAAATGTTTGCGCATTTATAAATTAACAATAATATCAATTCTAATATTTTATACTATACGAGGGTAGATCAAATATAAACGAGAACTTTTTCTTTTTTTTTTATATTAGAAGGCTCATTTACCTGGAATTTCGATTCGGAAATATATATCAGTCACGAGCCTAAAGCAAATTTTTGTCCAATTTACTCAGGCCATGGTCATCAAAATCCAACCGTGTATTGCCGTTCTTCCAAACAAACGCGGTAAAGCGTATTCTACCTCACCTTTTCCTTGCTGCTCGCTTCAACCCAGCCCGACCCGAGAAACAGTTCGTCGGGTAAACGAGCCTCTTAATTACAGTTGTTCAACATAATCACCTAGCTTGGGTATAAAAAAAGGTGCGCACAAACGTCTCCACTCGCATGTGAAACTCACATAGAGAGAGGTCTGGAGCTACATGGGAAATGTTCAAAAATCGCAAAGAAGAATTCCACCAATTTTTGTCAAGTTCGTACAGCTGCATGTGGTCTGGCATTGCGCAAAATGACATTTCTTAAAAGTTGGTTCAATTTTTTTTTTTTTTTGATCGGCAAGCTGCTTTAATTTCATCAAGGAGATGACAGAAGTAATCTACATTGATTGTCAGTTGTTCATGAAGAAAATCAACCAAAATCAGTCTTGAGGAGCCGAAAAAAATACTTTGACTCATGCGGGAACGACGTTCTTGGGTCTCATATTCGACCATCACTGAATAATTAGAATATTCCACCTTTAATCAGTTGAATTAGTCACGAGCGCACTTTGCACTCCAACCAACTAAATGCAAATTAAGTTATAGTCAAAGTTTCGCTTTTTGTCTTGCACTTGCAAGTTGATATTGGTTTTCATGGCGTTGGTGTCTCATGCGCTAATACGAGATTTGTGTGCATTTAGTGGATTTTGCTTAAATTATCTATGAAGTTTGCTAACGGCTTTAAGTTGTGTTCATCCGAGTTGGGAACATGTACACTTAAGAATAAGAAACTAGTGGATGCAGACTTTCTATGCAAATTTAATAATGTAATTGAAAGTTTAAAGGTTTTTTTTATTTCTATAGATATCCCATCCCACATGAATTATAAAAATTGACTATAGACAACTCTAACCAGTATCATTCAATCATTTATAATGTGGGACTGGCAACTTATTAAAATGTTCGGGGCAAGGTCGAATAAGGTATAGCATAATTTTCATGTTATCATCATCTGGCAGCCGTTCTTGTCCACGGCTGAACATAAGCCTCCACTAATTTTGCCCATTTAACTCGGTCTTGAACGGTATTCTTCTTACGTCGTCGCTCTATCTGTTGGGTGATCTTCCTCTACATCTCTTGTCTTCTCTGGACGCCACTTCAGTAGTCATTTGTTTAATTATTAATTATAACGGTTATTCATTTACTTGCAATGTGCCTCTACTTTTGGGCAAAACTATAAAAATCTATGAAAATGATATGCAAAGAAAATCTCTCTTTAACACTTCGACATAGCTAGATTCGGACTTTAAAACAAACCAAGTAGTTTAATTTTAATTAATGAATATTACCTCCAGCATACACTCACGCACGATTCATAAACAGACAGCATTTACATTATTGAAGTATATAACCTACAGCAGCGTACTTACGCATATAATACAGAAACTAACCGAGTACAACATGACAAATCCATAACAAAAACAATACATACTTCCGTCACTCCTAGCGCTTGCAATGCTGTTTAAATTACAGATACCGCATACAGTCGCACAAAGCGTAGGCTTATCATTATTACACCTAATTAATTATCTCGCTTCTTAATAACGCTTTATACAGCGCGGCGTCTTAACGATGCCAAGCATCAGAATTTCCAACGACTTGGAGATCCAGCGTCTTTCGTTAATGTATATTATCGATTTTTTTCATCCCACATAGTAGAGTGCCAGCAATTTCTCTGCGAGCGAGCTTAACTTAAGGCATTTCAACATTGTGTGTGTGTCAATGTTTCCGCTTTTGGTTGCATTGCCACGATCCATGTGAAATGGATAGATAATTCAAACTGATGGGGAAAGTATCAAAAAGTTTCGCAATAAAAAGTGTTATAGTCGTAGGATATGTATTTTATTTCGAAGGTGAGACAAAGTTGTTGGATCGATGTGAGCAAAATGTATAAGATGAAATAATGTAAAAAGTAAATTTAATCGTAGTATAAATAATATGAGATGATTTTAGTAATACAAGTGTAGGTTTAAAGCATTGAATGCTCATATGCATAGGTAATAATATAAATGAGAAAATAAAATCAGCCCAGCTAACACACATACGGTGGCCGTCGGGCAAGCCAACGTCTTCAGATCGATTTTGAAAAGTCGGCATAACGTCGACTGATAGATAGCCAATGTCATACGGATTTTCTTAAGCAGCACAACATGGCTAAACGTAAGATACATTTTTCCAACGTTAGGCCGACCGATTGCCGCATACCGATGGTATGAAGAAAGCCAAAGGATAATGTAACTGATTGCAATTTTAGTATAGTTAAAATGACTGGATTTTCGTCAAAAAATAGGCACATTCACCAGTTTTGGCTGCTCGATATTTTGGCTGCCTAGTGGCAGAGACGTAACTAAGGGGGAAGGCAAAGGGGGCCAGCTCCAAGAAGGCGCCAAATGGATGTAACTTTTACAATAATAAATGATTTTCGGGCCTGAAATGGTAGTAGAAGGCTAGGGCAACTCTCGCCGGCTATGAACTGCCTGTTTGGAAAGGTTCATTTCTGGGGGAGAGGTGCTAGAGAATTCGACGAGGAGCTCAAAATCTTCAGTTGTCCTCAAGCGCTGACAACCCTAGTTACGCCACTGCCTAGTGGACGTGCAGCCTTAACTCTCTCGAGTCACAGTCGAAAAAGAAAAAATAAAGTACACAAAAATAGAAAGAAAAATCAAGAAAATTTATTTTAAAGAATAAAAATTATATGACTAGCTACAATTTGATGATTATAATGACATTTATTTACTGACAAAGTAA
>JARJDU010025015.1:0-11240 GCA_030264695.1 Lissagria laeviuscula | reverse complement strand
CCACGTAGCAGTCTAATGTCTTCCTCTCTAACGTAAAATCCTTCTTCCATCTCATCATCATCAACATTGTTAAGTTTAGTTAACTTGAGTCAAAACATATTACTTGACATTTACAACTGTTTTACTTCTTTATTTTTCATAAACGTTTTAGACTTTAGTTTAAAAATATGTTTTAATATCTCTGTATTGATTTATTTTTATAAGTATTGAGTAAAATTACCTTCAGCCGAAGATTATTTATTTATCATCGTTTTTAATTTTTAATTACCTTGAAAATTTATTTTAATCTTTTATATAATATTATTTTATTAGATATTACATCTATTAATCGTATAAACAAATTAAATTCAGTAAATTAATATAGAAATTTAAAAATACTGCAAATAATAATAGATAGTGAGAACGTAGCATTACTGCAAGAAGTACGTAGCCTTACACAAAAACCCGTTTCTGTTGTTTTGTAGCAGGCCAACGATACGAGTGCGTGACGCGCTCACTCTGCTACAAGTTTCTATACCTGCTAATATCTAAGTCATATTACTCGCATTTAAATTTATTTATAATTAAATAAAAGTGTTTTAATTTTAGTTTTTTATTTGGTTGATAAATTAAAGAATTTGTGATAGATTAGTTTCATAATTTATTATTTAGTTTGAAGCAAAATAATTAATATTTGCCTGATAATTAATATGCAACATAATCCAACAAGGAATGTAATATTGAAGTATATTAATTGTTATCCTTAGCAATTACTCTGAATATTGCAGTGTAGATTCAATTTTCACAACTAAGAAATATTTTGCGTTTTGATATTTTATATTTTGCCTAATTTAACAATACTAATAGCAAATAATATTATAGTTGGATTAAAACCAATAAGAGTTTGCATGAGAAATTAATTGTATTAAGATAATCGCACTTTTAATACTAGCAGTCGTAATTATTTTTTACTTATTTCATAACTAAACACTCGCAAAGATAAAGCAAACGAATAACAAGAGAAAAAGATAGATATTAGCAATAAGAAGAAAACGCTGTAACGTAGGAACAACAAACGATGAATTACTTACGAGAATGATGATTCATGATAACAAATCGTCTCGCTTTTAGTAGATACAAGTATATACACATAGGCCACGCACTGAAAATTACTATGTATAGCTTGTTACCCGCACCTCAGCTTTACTATAGTCCATCCAACTTAGACTAGAATATTTCATTTCAAAACAAAATAATTTTCTAATAACGTAAAAATTAAACATATAAATTTTCAAAGTATTATTAAAATGGTTAGTATTATTTATAACTGAAAAAAACAAAACAATCTGAGAGTTCATTTTTAAGTGGAAGTACTATATTTCTAAAGGGATGTTGTACAGCTAGCACTCTGCAACTGAGATATGGTTAGGTACGCAAGTGAATTTCCACGAACAAAGTCTACCTGCCTAGACTTTTCTTTCTTTTTGCGTGAAAAATGTTTTATTAGTCTTTACATGGCCATTTTTCATATTGCATTTTTTATTTGTTCGTTTCATTCTTTTTCTCAAACGCATCAAATTCTCGTTTTTCTTGCATTCAAATTATCTTTCTTCCTCTTAGTTGTTATTTGTATCTTATATGTAGTTGCATTTCCCCATTATTTTCCACATTTCCACAAAGTAGATTTTAAAGTTTGAGTTCTTTTCTTTTAGAGCAAACCACACTGTATAGATAAAGTGTATGCATGTACGTACGTATGTATGTATGAATGAATGAATGAATATTTAGGAAGTATGCCTAGATGTACATAAACAAACCCTGGCATTTATAACCTATTTTTTGGGTATATAGTATATTGAAAACAACGCTGCACATTTTCCACGCAGTTTTTCTTCTTACTCGGGCCAGGCGAAAAATGGCTGCTTTAGCCTGTACGCGGAATTATTTACGACCCCTGTTTGCAATAGCGTTTCAGTTTGTGAAACAAAAATGTTGTATAACCCAACCGATAAATGCTGCTGAAAGTTTAAAATTTCCTGCTCGGGAGAGCTTTCTCTGTACTTAGATTCATGACTACCTATATAGCTAAAAGTATTTTAGTTAAGAGATAAAAATATGAAAGAGTATTATAATTAATATTAAAATTCAATTGAAATATTTTCATGTTATTTTAGTATTTATTGAAGCGCATAATTAATAAATAAATAGGGTCGGCACGGCAGTGGGAAAAATTAAATTGATTTGAGATCAGCGGGCTTCCTGCCATGCGAGGTTGTGCTTATTTATAGTTACTAGACTGACTATGTGATAAGTACATTTTATATAACTGTTTTCAGCGTTTGAATTCATTAATCGTTTGTGGCGTTCGCTCATAGTTTCCCCGAAAAGAGCTTTTAAAGTTTTCGGTCCCTTTAATTTAAGCATACAAGTTTAAGGATTTGCGACAAAAAGTTTTTTTTTTGTATGAATTTATGAAGATTAACCTAATTAAATAAAGTCTAATGGAGTAATATAAAGTACTTTGATAAACATATTCTTCAATTTTAAACGTTCAATTTTTATAAATTTTGTTAAAATTATTTTAGCATATAATAATCATCAAATCAAAATCTCGAGAGCAGATTTACATGCACAATACCCAATTAAATCAAAATATTTTTCTTTTCATTTTACCAACAATATTTATTTTTATAAAATGATGTAGCCTAATCATAAAATAAGGGTGGGAAGAATCAGCAAACAATACATTTCCTCGGGAGTTTCGTTTCCTTTTGAGTGAAGCTTTCACAATACTTCCAAAACAAAAGCATTCATTATTTTCCTTATTTTACTTGAGTGCATTCGAAGAATGGACAAATGATATCTAAAAAGTAATTTCAATTTTTCCATCATGATAAACAAAAGACTCGGTTCCATGATGATCATCACCTACCCACCTTTCCCATACTCAAAAAAAGAGGAAATTATGCATCGATTTAATGAATGCTATCGAGACTTACTGCCACAGAATCCTTCTTAGAAAAACCTACAATTTAACGAGATGCAAAATAATGAGATTCAGAATTCGTTGATATAATATAATGATAAAAATTCAAAGGGATAATGTAGCAGGTTTGGATGATAATAAGGAAAATACTGAGGCAAGAAAGGATGCGCGAAGTTAGAAAGCCGAATAAAGAATAATGAATGTAATAAGAACAATGTAAATTAAAATCAGGAGGATTTCCAAGTAAAAACAATATTGAGCCAATGCAATAATAAAACGAGGAAAAGAATTTAAAGACAAAAGAAACTTTGCATTCTTTTTGTTTCTTCATGTTGATTTTTATTATAGAACGAGTAGCATCCTTTCTCTTTCCCTTTTTATTTTCTTTATTTTAAACATGAAAAGACAAACTCAAAGAGGATAAGCTGAGAGAGCATCATTGAGAGCGAGCGACAACAAGCAGCCTCGAATTAGCGCTACTAATTAGTGATTTAGTCAAATTAAAAGTTTCGGAAGGGCAGGAAGCGAATAAAAAAGGAGCTTAGCTGTACTAAGGAAACGGGAAACGCGCGTAACTAGAAAAGGAAAGTGTAACACGAGTTTAACTCTGCAAATTTTTAATTACGTCAAATTAACTTTAGTGAAACTGGCGAAGAAAAAGCAAAAAGTCTAATAACACCAGCAGCTCTGAGTTACAGAAAACAGCTGTCTTGATCTAATTAAATTTACCTGTAAACAATTAAACAATTTAGAGTTTTAGAAATTCTATTAAGCTATTATTTATTACACAATAAAGTTAGATTAGGTTGGTCATTCAATAATAGGTTAAGTCATCCAAACAATGGCATCGAGCGAAATGTGCTGAAGGTGACGATAGTAGCAGGCTGAGAACACGAATGGCAGCAGTTGTAATTCTGCTGATAAGACTTTTCCAATTGTGTGAGTCTCTCTGAAATGGCTATTCTACCGTAGGTGTTATTAATGGAAATCTCATCCCTTTACTCTTGCTGCCATTCGAAATCGACAACTCGAATGAAAAGGCAAGGCAGCTGACAACGCGTCGTTCGGTTTAGTTCTGAATAGTTAACTTAACCTTATACATTGATAGCATCATTACTCAACTCTTGGTATTTTCTAATATTATTTTCATTAAGAGTTTTCCAAGTGAAAAGCAATTATTTTATATGTAACTTTAATTGTTTCATTTCTTAAAAGAATTAAAAAAAAACAACAACAGAAAAGCTACCACCCACAAAGAATTACTCCTTATATATGTCCAAAAGCTGTGGGTGCGTTAGAAAACTAGGACAGTACCACCAACAACTCTAATAAATTAGCAGCGTCGCGAGAAGACTCGTACTTTTAAAAGGATTACACATTTTTATTGGCCGCCTTCGTGACAAATTAAAGAAAAGCAGATCCGTTTTTAAGTCAATTAATTACAATTATCTTTTGAAATTAATCAAGTCATTGTTTTTTCAGTTTTACTTTATTTTTGGAATCAATTTAGCATTCGCTTCGATGAAGGACCATACTACTGATCTAGTACTTCCCAAAGCTTTTGTTTTATTCAGTAGTGTGTACTTTGTATCAACTCACTTATAGCTATCCATGAGAATTCCTTATATAGACGAGAAACAACATCTAGTTGTATATATCTATCTAATCTTTATACGACATACGTGCGCGTTTCGGTTGGTTGCATGTTCTGGCAACACCGCAGTCCATACGTGATGCATTTCCATCACGTCGAACGTATAAAAATGCTTTCCTTCGACGAGTGGAAAGCGTCACTACCACTATCAGAACTTAAGAACGAAGTACACATGGACTAAATGTGATTAAACTTGATAAAACTCTCCTTCTCGCAATCTCAAAATCAATTTAGATCTGTTAAAGTTAGTCTTGAAGCGTAATTTCAACATTAATAGATATCTTTAATCAAATCCAAATTACTATCACACTGTTGCTCATATCTTTTAGGGTTGATCCAAAAAAAAAAGAACTAATAAGCCTAACCCCTCAATATTTATGTTTCAATTTTTTCTTTTACCTTCTCTCATTTTTCTTACTTCTTTCGATTGGAAATTGGAAAATCTTAGTCTTTCCCCATCTAGTTTTATTATCTCTGATATCCCCTTCACAGGTCTATAAATCGCAATCGTGTTTTTAAGTAGGAGCAGTAGGAGTTTTCTTTCTTCTATTCGCTACCACTGCTTTCAGCTTTCGCTTTCGTTGCTCTTTGTAACCAAAGTTTGGCACCAAGCTGGATTTCTATGCGTGCCTTCAAGTCGATCATTAATTTATTTGCACCTGTTGCACGTACGCATCCGATCTACCAAACGTACAATTTTCCTTTTTCTTAGGGTGGTTTTTCGATGTGTATATTTTAGTTTTCCATGTCTGCTAAAGGTGATTTTACTCAAGTCAAAAAGCACTCCTTCTGCTAATCGTCCGGAAAAATGATTTCGGATTTATTACCTGTAATATTATATATCAATTTTAAATCTGGTGATATTTCTATTTGTTACGCAAACAACAATAAATTAATTACTGCATTGACAAATGCGGACCTAATTACAATAACAAGTACTTGCAGTAATCCATCGGTTGAATGAATGCGCAGATATCTAGATATTTAGATTACATTTCCAATCAATAATGCAGTTGGCAGCTAGTTGGTTAGCTTTCAGTTCACAGTTGGTGGTATATAAGCAATACAGAATGTAATTGGTTAGTTATGATGCTGCTGACAAGGATTTCGCATCATGATGCTACTGATTTTAAAGTAAAACGAACTAGTTATTATATTTACACGATAATTTCATGATGCATTATCTCTGTCGACTGTTTTAAACAATAGCCTTAATTATATTTATTAAACTAATGGAATAGTATGCTAGGCGAATATATTTAACGGACTGGAAAATTCAACTACTAGAGAAATTTCATTATAAAAATTACTAATCAATTTTCACATTGTCATTGTGAGAGTTTATTTTTTGGTTTTATCTAGCAGCCAATTGCTTTCCACGAAAGAAAAATCGGACAGCACTTGACAAAAAGCAGCGTCGCAATGACCAAACAAAAAGTAGATGTGAAGTATCTCTTCATGTAGAATAAGACAAAAAGCCAAGAAGCTAAGAAAGACGTCCAGAAACCAAGAAAACAAAGAAAAGGAAGCGTAAGAGGAAAAACTCAAAGTCCAAACCTAAGTAAAAAGTATTTCGCACGTTTTGTTCACGCCAATAAGCGAACAACAAACAAGTCGACAGCATTTGTACTTAAAAAAGAGTAGTATACTATAACTACTCTAGTTATATACCATATGATTAAAGTTAAAATTAAAATTTCAATTTTTGCTATTTAACTATAAATGGTTGCACGAATTACACAAAACATTGACATAAATAACTTGTATGGAAACGAAAATGTTATTCCTCACGCGTCCAGCAACAACAACAAAAAAATACTCAACGTACTTGTACACCCTGCGCGTAATTCCTTTCAGACCTTTCTGAACTGTCAACGAATGAGGACAAAAAACGAGGCTAAAAGCTCGAAGTTGTGCCACGCCGTAAAGGAATCTGTTTCGTTTCGGGAAAAGCGTCGGGAAGCACAACAAACTTATGTCGTAGCTTCCGATCGAAGCGAACTCATTCGAGCGCTGCCTGCCTGCCTGCTGGTAGCTATCGCAAAAAGTTAAACAAATAAGTAAATATAAAGCAGCAACAACGCCCGATAGGCTTCAGTTCAGCAACGCGAGTGAATGAAAGACAGAAGTTTCATCTTTTTCTTCTACGTAACTTCTGTCTAAGTATTTTTTGGTAGTAAAGAAAGTCATGGCAAGGCAAACACGTTTTATATAGATTTTTAGAAATACAATATTTTGTCGATAAAATAATCAAGTTTTAGTTGTAGTTTTAAAAATAAAATTTTATAAATTTAGAGGAAAACTTAAGAATAACATAAAGCTAGAAACAATTGCGAAAACGTTTTCATGGTAGGATTATGTGCTGCATTAAGAACCACAAATGGAGCGAGTGTAAACAAAATTGGAAAACTATCCCGCTAGGAGTAGTTTCCTCGCGTTTAACACGTAAAACATAAAACTTAATAGGTTTTCGTTTTATTAATAAAAAAGGTTTCATTTATTTTATCACAGAAACAAAAACACACACTAGTTTTACACTTAGCCGTTGGCTAATAGCTTAGATAAAGAAATAGCCTTGAAACTAATAGTTTTGAGTTGCTAGTGTAGAGGGCGTTACATCTCGAATTCCGCATCATCTTGCATAGTGCATCTTCCATCCTGCATGCTGCAGAAAGGTTTAAAATAGGTGTAAAAGTTTGAATTGCACCTTGGTGCCACTGGGAGCAGCTTTAGTGCACATTTTGCAAGACTTACAGCGCTTTGAAAGGTTATCTCCGCCGTTAAACTCTCTCTCGATACGTGTCGGGATATCGTAAATAGACTCTCACATGCCGAACTAGTGCCATCTATTGATGAGATGCTCTCAAATCTCCATAAATCTATAAATTTCAAAGCTGCTGCTTGGATTTCTAATAAAAATTCCTTTAAATCTGAAATGAAAAATAAAAAGCTGCAAGGAGGGAAATACAATTTCTTTAATATTCAAATCCAAAAAAATAAGAAGTTCAAATGTAAAAAAAAAACATTTTTCTCGTCTTTATTTGCTTTATGAGCATGCTCTCACACAGAGAGTTACACAGGCTTTATATATTATTTTTTGAAATCAATGATTTCGTTCCTCACATCTTCCTACCAGCGGGGTGGGTGTTTGAATACTTGATGTTTGTTGCTTTCTGGGTACATTTATTCACTTTCTCGCTGATCAAAGGAATAAAGCGAGTAAATAAAATAGTAGTAGCTTTAACGTCAGCAACGCTTCCGTACGATGTTCCGGTGTTTGGAGCTTTGATGGCGTATCGTGAATCGGTGCGTTGTCACGTCTAATGCACCGTGTCAGGACGTCCAAAAAAAAAACGAAAATTTAAAAGAAAGAAAAAACAAAAATGATTATGATAACAAAGAAATATTTTGGTTTTCACATGCCTTTAGCAAAATTATACTACAATTGTTGCAAAATCTTATATGTGTTGCAACAATTGATGACAATTTGAAGGACTGAAAGCAGGAAATTTATAGGAAAATATAAGAAGAATAATAAATGATGTTGGCGGAGCGTGGGGTAAAGTGAGCGTGAGATGTTTGAATTGTTCACAAAACGGCGGCGAGCGTTGGCATAAGAGAAAGAAAGGTCTCGACAATAAGAAAAATGTGTTTTTTATTGCCATCCTTGCATTGTCCGCCTTTTCATGTCTACTGACTTTTCATCATGATATAGCAATATACATTTCCTTAAATCATGTCAATTCCAAAGGTCAAATCAAAATCGTTCAAAAATTCCATCTTCTATTATTAAGTGGACATTTGACTTATCAAACTTGTCACGTATATTGCATCTATATACATCTTCGATTCCAATGGAAATTTATTTAAGTTTTATGTATATAGATGTTGCATCTACTTGCATATCGATGCATTGCTTGGTTCTTTGCCCTTTTACTTTTTGTTTTTTCTTTTGGCTCTTTCGACGCGTCGTCCATGGAAATCGAATTGCCATCGCAATTGCATTTTCAGCAACGTCGTTGCTAGAAAATGTATCGCTGTAAAATGTAGTGTGTAATTGCGTCACAAGTCAACACAAAGTGTATATATAAAAAATTTATGTATAAAGGCCTTCAATAAATATTTTATTTGCATATTTTTCTATATCGGTAGCAGTTTGAATTTAAAAATTATTTAGAGCTAGATTTAGGTTAAAGAAAATATAAGTAACATCCTGTAAGTTGCATAAAATTGGTATCGAAATCGCTTTACTCTGCTGCTGCTAGTATCTCGTAGCAGCAGTTGCACATGCACGGATGGGAAAACTCGGGAAAACTCATAGGCCATAGTAGGCCGTAGGGGTTATTCGGAGATGCGACTTTAACTGCCGAGTCGAGGCGAATTGGAACGCAATTGAATAGAATTGCCTGCCTGTTGGGGTCCACCCACATGTGAGATACACAAGAGATGCATACGTTTACGCACACCCTGATCATATGCAACTAACTCTCGATGCAGTTCATTCTCTTGAACATTACGTATGCTACATGAACAAAAAACGATTGAAAAGTAATCGAACCGAATTGAATCAAAGATTCAAATAGAAATTTGATATTACATGCTAGTAATTTCCATTGAACATACTGTATATAAATAATTATAATGTATCTATAAAATGTGTTAAACGATAACTATATATATAAATATATGAAACGAACGAAATTGATTGAATAAAAGCAATCGAACTTTGAAATGTATTGTATGTCTGCAATAAGCAACAGCCGAGGTTAGAGGGCGCAGACGGTGTGCCGTGCCTCCCATGAATGAATGGTTGGATGGTTCGCTCAGGTTCGACAAGTGCCCTCAAAGAGCACTTTAAGCAATACGCGCAATAAAAAAATATGACGCAATCGAAGAAGACTCAATATATACGTACCGCACGCTTTTTCCTTCCTTTCCTTCGTTTAGGGTGAATTTTAAATTGGAAGCTTGAATTTTAAGGACTCTTCCTCGTCACCATCATTGGAATATTGACAGAGTGCGTAATGCTTTTTTCATCGGAGGGAAAATAAATGAACACGAAGCAAGCATACTTTATGCTTTGAGCAGGAACGGACTCAGATTTAGAATATTTAGTTCAACTATTTTATGTAAACCCCGAACAGACTTCTGTGAGTATCAGTGCATCTAGAAGGCTGCGTTCATGTGTGCTTTAGTAAACACCCACGCTTTGCTTCAGTTTATCTCTCCAACCACTGTAGATAAGATACCTATTTTCACAACTCACACCGTCTGGCAGACGGATGTTTTATGTAAAATAGAATTTAATATTAATGCATCGTACAGAGCGGAAAATTAAATGCTAGAGTCTAATTTGTGTGGTGATTTCATATAAATGTACCCTGTTTTCATATATCGTTGAAAAGTGAGCATCAAAATACACAATTTGGTATGTGAACCGTTTCTCTATGACTCTTAGTTTAGAAGTTAGCTTTCTGCTCTAATTTTCGAAAAATTTCAAGTTTAGATTTGCCATATCGCACAATGTGTAGAGATTTTTTTCCCCAAGTGACAATAAATGGGAAGAATCATACATATTTAGATAGAGCTTCGCAAGATAATTCTCCTGATGTATAATACCTTGTACTTTGATTAAGCACGTTTTGAGTTATTAGCAAAAAACCAAAAAACCTGCACAAAAAGAGTATTTTTACCATTTTGAGGGTGAAAAATTATAGACAGGAAAATGGTTCACATTATGTTAGAAAGAGCGCCTTAATGCACACATTTTGGTACACAAACCGTTTCTCTACGACTGTTAGTTTAGAAGTTAAATTTTTGCGCAAATATTCGAAAAATGGCAAGTTTTCATTTGACATATCGCACAATATAAAGTCATCTTTTCTAAAGTGATAGTTAACAGAAAGAATCATACATATTTGGATAGAGCTTCGAAATACAATTCTTTTGATATATAATACTTTGTACTTTGATTAAGCCCGTTTTGAGTTATTAGCAAAAAACCAAAAAACCTGCAAAAAAGGGTATTTTTATCATTTTGGAGGTGAAAAATTATAGACAGGAAAATGGTTCACATATCGTTAAAAAGAGCGCCTCAATGCACACATTTTGGTACATAAATTATTTTCCTATGACTGTTAGTTTAGAAGTAAAATTTTTGCGCTAATGTTCGAAAAATGGCAAGTTTTCATTTGACATATCGCACAATGTAAAGTCATTTTTTCTGAAGTGATAGTTAACAGGAAGAATAATACATATTTAGATAGAGCTTCGAAAGACAATTCCTCTGATATATAATACTTAGTACTTTGGTAAAGGATGGATTGAGTTATTAGCAAAATACCAGAAAACCTTAATTTTTATCGTTGGAAAGTGCACCTCAGAACACACATTTTGGTGCATGAATCATTTCTTTATGATTCTTAGTTTAGGAGTTCGATTTTTTACAAAGCCAGGTAAATAAATTGTTAATGTTGTGAATGCCTTTTTGCGGCAAGAGAGAGGCGGGAAATGACTGAGCGGGGGTGCCAAACTTAAAAATACGAGTAGTTAGTGATATTGTAAAGTTAAGTTTTTGTATTTTAGAGTGAAAATGCGTATTGTTTTTAAAACAATTTGCAT
>JARJDU010024954.1:0-12144 GCA_030264695.1 Lissagria laeviuscula | reverse complement strand
CAACGAACTCGGATGAAATTGCATACAAAATACAAACTACTGCAGATGTGATATATTATATCATTATTATTAAAACAAATAGTATCCAGACAGAAATTATAATATAACACAATCTGAGGTATGTTATATTTTTGGACTTGATTGCTTCCCAATCATCAGGTGAACGAAGTGTCATATCACAGATAGTTCCGCCTTTGGGCATAGACCGGGGGCACCACGATAGTAAGCGGCATCATCAAGACCCGCATCAAATTGAATTACATGTACAAATGTTATGTTATATTAGATGGGAGTATAACCTGGGTCACTGCACTTTGGCAACGTTGATTGGGCCCATTGTACAAACCTCCCCTGAGTGATGCCTCCTCTTCAAGCCAAGTTATGTATTTGATAAAACACATTACCTCGTTTATCGGAGTATGTTCGATTATTCTTCTTCATCCAGGCAGCCACGACACGTAGGGTTGCTGACAATCCCTAGTTTGTGAAAGCATTAGTTAAGGTAGCTATGACCAGGGCGTAACTAAAGAGGTAAGAAGGGCAAAGCGAGATAGCAGTCCCCGGGCGCAACACCAAGAGGGCCCCAAATTGATGTAACTTTTAAAAAATAATGGATGATTTTCGAGTCTGAAATGCTAGTAGGAGGCTAGGCGGTTATAGGCAGCCTGGAATTTCTGGGGGGAGTGCGTGCTAGGAAACTCGTGGAGGCGTTTACTCAATCACTTATGTTTACGGGCGGTGGTAACCTTAGTTACGCCCCTGTCAATGTCCCGTTTGTATGTTAGTAAGTGTTCTTAGTCCCCTTACAGAAAAATTTAACATAGTATAGTAACTAAAACTAAAGTTTCTCGAGTTCTCAAAAATGAAGAGAGCAGAAACCCTACTGCAGACGTCCACTCCTAAACATAGGCCTCTTCTAAAGATATCAATTTCATTTTACCCTCGGCTGTCTTTATCCAATTTTCGTCTGCAAGTTGCTGAATGTAATCTGCTTATCTGTCTAAACCGTGAAAGTAAAGTTCTACTAACCACCTCCTCCCCGCCCAACAACCCTAAAAAAGAGTTGGGCTGTTCTCATCATTTGAAAGTATTCTCTTTTTTGTTTAATTTTACTTTACTAAACTTACAATATTTAGATCTACAATATTTAGATTAAATGAGTTGGAAGAGTAAATTTGGATCAAAATCGATACAAAATCGTATGATGTTTATGATGAGCTTTTTTTCCAAAGGCCACACAGGCTCAACTGTTCAGCTATATGGCTAGGTCTAAAGCTAAGACAATACTTTGAAAATTTGGAAATTGAGGTCAGTGCCGAGAGAATCCAATAACAAATTGTTAAGATAAATCACATTTATTAATGATTCGTTGGTCAATCCGTGATTGCATGATGTTGATATTGATACTTTACCGTAACGCCTGCATGATTAGCAGTATAATGCACCCCATTATTAATGTAATGTGCAACTAAAACAAAACAATATGCAGTAACTCATGTTGTAACTGTTGGCACGCGTCATGTCCACAGGGTGTACCATAACTCCAGCTGAAATAAATAAAGTAGCAGTAAAGTAAATTAAAGGAAAATCACCGAGTTCACTTTAATTTATGATGAGATCACACTATGGTAAAATGTCAAAGTGCTTTTCCTTGTTGTACACCATGAAATATCAATCAATTGTTAGTTATATCGAATCCATTGGACAGTGATACGATATAGATATAAATTTTATTAAGCGCAGTTACGAATAACTCGTTAAATTAGGAGAAAGTGTCGCATTGGGGATGAGAAACACTTACATTAATCAGTAATCATTCCTAATACATGGAAAAACCTTTTAAAACTATGAAACCTAAGTGTATCATTGCTTAATTTCAATTCAAGATCGATTCAATGATCATGGAGAACTTAGCAATTTCCATAGAAGCTGCAGCCACTAGCTATAATTCTTTGTCCGTCCTGCTGAATATACTCGTACGAAATTATTTCGTTCAATCAAAGCACACTCTGCAAGTTCTACGTAATCCTTCTGAAGCTATTGCACTTGAAGTACCGACGTATTTAGTGCAATCAAATTATGGCCAAACTCAAATGGCATTAATGATGCTAAATTATCAAAATTATCATCTGGTGGACTTCATTATGTTCAATCCAACAATAGAATATTTACGCTCGTCTATATTCGGAGCATTGATTCATTGTGATAGGGATTTTAAACTTATAATAGTATTGAATCCGGAAACAATATCTACCTATGACTTTGATCTATTGCAATCAGCATTTATATATCACAAGTGCATATTACATAAAACTCTTTTTATTGTAACATATCCAGGAAGTTTTATCTTGTACGAATTTGATAATATAATGTACGAAGGATTACACTCAAGCGATGGATATATCTTCAGACATATGCGCTTTTGTGTATGGTTTTCCTCCATCAATAAATTTTCAAGAAATCCGCCATTATTTTTCGGTGACAAGTTAAAGAAGAGTTCAAAGTATCAATTTAACTTACCTGGAATTGACTGGCAAACCAGCGGTAATATAATCATCGGTTAATTTCGGTTCTTGTCTGTTTTTATTTCATTAATTACATTGCAGGAGATATATTGTTTAAGGAATTTGTCAAATTACATAGTATGCAATATACAGAAAATCCGTTTATTTCCAATTCTTATAAAAGTAAGCCAGTATTTAATACAAATCTAAATGAATCATGTTATAAAAGTATTTTACGTTTGCAGCTATCAAAGCTAATCATATCTTGCTAGATATAACTCATCCATATACTTTTGGATTATTGATATTTGCAGTGCCCAAACCAAGGTAAGTAGATATACCAACAGCGGCTTAAATATAAATTTGCCCCCCCCCTCCCGGAAAAAGTAATGGGGCCCTACAATTAAAATAAGTTAATGGTAAATGAAATAAAGGTTTTGACGTAGAACTACGTCTTTCACAGCGGTATAGCAGGAGGTAATGTTTCGAGTTCAAAACTACGAACTCCACACCCCTTTTTGGTGAGGGGACGCTAGTTTAGCAAACACGTCGACAACATGGCTTGTAGGAGATATGTGTCGTACTTCTCGTACCACAAAGCTATTGCTGCAACAATAACAACTGACAGCGATTGTTCTACGTTCAACAGTGCGGCACAGTAGTAACTGTGCCCTGTGTTTTTTTTTAAATTCTTTGAATGGGGGTGCTGAGGGTAAATTTTTGCGCGCTCCCTCTAACCTTCGGGCGTCCTCCCCGCCTTGGGGTTATGCTTCACCTAATTACGCTGCTGCTTTTGAACTATGTTTAAAATAATGTTCATTCTTCTCAGAATTGTTACTGATTGGTTTTCACACGTTAACGTATTCCATCCACTGTTATGGTTATCAATCGTTATTTCTTTTATATTCGGAGCAACTTTTTATTACTTTGATACTCTGCAGAAGTTAGTACCAAATCTTAAACCTATAAAGAACAACTAAAATATATTTGATATGTTTTAGAACAAATTGTGGAACGCATTCTTTCATTGTTTTTGGCATGGCGCTTGGACAATCTATTCCCACGAATGCCAAACCATCAGGAACAATGGGCAAATTAGTGCAAATGATGCTCTTTACTATATCAGTGCTCTTCTCTGCCATGTTTAGTTCTGCCATTGTTACCAACATGATCACACCCAACTATGTAGGCAAATTCAATTCATTGCAAGAGATATTTGACTCTAACTTGAAAATTGATGACACCTTGTATCCAGATGTTAATTTTGTAAGATTTCGATCTGATTGTATCACATTTAATCAATTCAATAATTATGTAATTGCATTTTTTAGATTGATTGGAAACTATACGAAGAGAAGTTGCGAGATATGGATCGCAGAACTGGTGCACTTACGGCATATGAAATTAAAATATCAGAAGATACAAAGCGTAAGCACAAGTAATACCGAGTAATGATGGTAGGGTTGAGATGTACATCCATTTGTAGATTAGGCAATAATTTAAACTGAATTATAATTTCATCATTAGTGGCATGTTGAATTAAGGCTGCTGCACAACAAGCTCCCGAGAACGAGAACGAAAAGACGCCCGAGAACGAAACCGAGAACCTTGGCCAAGATTCTACTTTTCCGTTCTCGCGCGACTGTCCCCAATTAACTACGGATATTTTTAGCGCACGGCGCATTGAAGCATGCCTGGGTTTTGCGCGATCAATGACATAGGTTAGCATCATTAGCTTTCCAGCATTCATTCGATTCGTTCTCGTTCATTGCGCATCTGCTTTATATTTTTGTTCCCGTTCCCGTTCTCGGGTTTTTGTGCAGCGCCCTTTACTTATAATTATCTCGTATGAGCTAATAATTGAACTACAAATGGCGGCTAGCTAAAGTTTTGCTCACGAATTGTTCATCCCGTTTATTGTACATCCATGAACACGCCAGTTAGCTAGGCCACCCAGTTGACACTTCCACTCAAGTCAACTGTACATAGCAGATATAACCCGGACTCAGGAACGTTTTAAATTTATTTAATATTCTTTTCGGAGTTGTTGCATAATGATATATATATTTATATATATAATAGTTCTAATAAATGTACAATTATCTTGCTATTAAAACGTTCCTAAGTCTGAGAACGACTTACAAATGGAATTGTAACAGGGTGACCAGGGTGCATACTATATCACTATTTTATTGCAGTACCCACACCCGCAAAGAACATGCAATTGGCATGCTGCACACCATTGTACGAAACTATTTTACGAGAGCGTATGGTTCTAAATCTCAAAGGAGAGAAATCAATTTTAATCACGCAACTAAATCAATTGATCTTTCGTGCTCGGGATACTGGCTTGGTTTACAAGTGGGAGATGCAGATCTACATGAGGCACAATTCGATTGTTAAGATGATGTCAGCTTTAGATCAAAGTGAGCCGCCTTTGGCACCTACTGTATTAAGTCTTTTGCACTTAAAAGGAGTTTTTATTTTGTGGGTAATTTGTTTGATGCTTTCGAATATAATTTTTATTCTGGAAATTGTACAAGCTGCTGAAACTGTTTGGACTTCTATTTGATTTCTATCCGTTATTATTATAATAAAATATTTTAAAATTTATATTATGTGCTATATATAAATATGAATTGCTGTGTAAGAAATAAATTAACTTTCAATTCCTTCTTATTCATTTATTTTCAGTTGGGTTTGGTTACCCTAACGTACGGTCATTGCCTTGGTTTATTAGTTGCCTACAATGATTTCTCTAGTGGACAAAATATGAACTAATAAACCCAACACAAAGCTGTCATTCATCGTCACTAATGTAAATCGTTAATTGTGTGTCCGTTATTTATGTTTTTATTTTCAGTTTGTTAATTTTCCGTTGTGTATTATATTTAATCTGCCGAAAACAATGGCACATTTCGGTGCGGCATCCATTTCACGCACATGAAAATGGGTGAGTAAAATATATACATTTTGGAATTGTTCAAATCAACCTATAATTAGATAATGTTATCATTTCCACTTGTTGCTTACAGATGAATGCTCGAATAAGGAAGATATCAGGTGTTTTAAAATGGGGGCCAGCGGGAATGCCGACACGGCAAAAATTGCCTCGCTTCAAGAACGTAAGAAGCAAATCCAAGACAAGCTTGAAAAGCATTACAAAGAGTTGCGTAAACTTTGCATTGATGTAAGTCAATCACAATTGATATGATTAGTCACTCTAATTTCAATGGATTAATCATATTCTAGGAAGCTGAGCTCACTGGTACGTTACCAACTGAGTATCCATTTGAACAAGGTGAAGTAGCGCCGACTTTTCGTCGTCGAATTGGCACATCTTATCAGTTAAATAAGAATTTATTAAACAATCTCAATAATGAAGAGGAGATCTCAGTGGTGGAGATGGAAATGCATATGTTATCAAATATGGCACAAGCTGCTTTAAGCTTAGCCAATGAGAGCACATCCAATAAAGCAGCACGGAAAGCTCATATTTCAGATTATGAATTGCATACGCAGAAGTATAAAGCTCTTGAGAATAAATTGCATGACCTAAAGATCTCAAATGTGTCACAAACTTTTGCAAGTAATCAACAAAAGCATAAGAAGAAACCGCGGCCGGAAAAAGAGGATTCAGTTTCAATGAATTTGAATTTTTCTGATCCATTTGTAAAACCTTTTAGACACAGCTTACGCTCACTGCAATACCAAAGTACCACACAAACAGTTGTTAAACCCAGGCCTGTTTCACAACGTTATATGTATCCTGTACCTGATGGCTTGGATAATGCACCATCACAATCTGTGCGAAAAGAGCCAACTTTTTATAAGTTGAGTTTGGATGGATATAAGCAATATGAAGATAGGTATGATATTCAGTTGATGTATTAGGATTGCATGATCTTAATAAATCTTATATTTGTCATATTGTTGCTTATTATGTATAGTTCTAGGCAAGAAACGCTGGACGTCGCCGTCAACGAGGGTCATTTCCGTACATATGCCAATCAGGCAAACATGAGCCGTACTTTGCCACATGCGTCGCGACGCTCGCCCCAAATGCATTCAGCATATAATCCGGCATTCTCGCATAGCACTTTGCGATTGTCTAGTCCAGGCACGAGTTCGACCTCGAGCGTTAAATATTATCCACTGGCGGTACAGGGCCAACCCCAACAAAGGCAATATTATCCAGAAACCAGAGTACCAAGCAATCCTATGCAGCTACAACCACATCAACAATACGAACAGAATGTTATGACCTCCGGAGGCTCGGGTCTCGGAGGATATTGGAAGCAATCCGAAAATGGCGAGTTTTGGTGTAACTCCAGCATCGAGTCCATGAAAGACAAACGTTTCGGTAGTCTGGATAGGAGAAAAAATAAACGTTTGCAAAAAAAGATCTCAAACAATAACGTGGATCCTAAATGTAATACTTTAATGGTATCAGTGCCTTCGTATCAGGAAGCTACTAGGACATTACCAACAAAGTCTCAAGCAATTGCAACAAGAAGACATGAGAACCGACAGCTTGTGCGAACACAGAGTTTGGGAAGCGTGGGAGGACTTTTGGATTCCACATGCCCCAGCGATGATTCTTCTTGTGGTAGTGAAACTCTTAATAGTGAGGCATTGCTGCGCCAACAACAAAAGAAACAGAAAGAATGGTATATACATGAACACCTCGTCATTGAATTAGTATTTAATCGTCATGACAATTCAATGATCAATGCAATTTGTTTTTTTAGGTACGAGACATCATTGGATGGCCCATCATTGCCTGTAGCATACTCAACTATCCCGAGGGCTCACTCTACGCTGCCTTCAATAGCTCCCGAGGAGAAATACGTGGACTATCCCACTTCCCCGACAACGCCACAACAGACGCATTTCCCAACCTCGCCGCAGCTGACACCGACAACACCCAAAGAGATTCCGGCTGAGTCTAAACCGTCACCGCGTCTCCCTGAAGCGAACTTAGAATTATTTAACAACAATATACCAAAAAACTGCACGGTGGTGCAGCAAGCACAATGGAAGCCGTATCATGAGGAAACCAAGCCATTTGAAATGTCGGATTTCTATAAGTATTCAACGAAGTACAAAAAGAAGCCGGAGGAAGGACAATCGTCTCCTTCAGGAACATCTTCTAGTGGTAGATCTCACGTGGGGCAGCATAGTACTGGGTTCAGGAATCTGCCAACAAATAGCATGCAACAGTATGTATAATATTCCTACTTATACAATATGTTTTTTCCATAGAAAATAACGCAATTGTTTACTTTTAGGAATTCTAATCGCAATTCGGATGTGAGCAACATATCTAATAATAGTTTTGAAAGAAATCCGTTGTCCCCTCACGTAGCAGATAATTTTTCAGCGGAGATGAATGCTTGGTACCAGAAGCGTGAGCATCAATCGGACAATAATAATGCAACATTAGTTTAACATTAGTTATGATGAGGTATTAAGAATGGCACACACATATTTGTTGAAATTAATTTAAGTGCCTTCACGTACGATATCTTTGAATTTACGCGCTTTAATTTGTAATTTTTACCTTTTTTGAGATTTTATGATATACATATTTTAATAAGTGAAAAATAAATATTTTACGAGACTGAAATATTGCTTTGTTCGCAACAATTTGCATTGGTAATTATTTTATCAGATACAGTGAGTAATAACGCATGGATGTTTCTATGAAAGTTTGTATTTGGTATATACAGGACTCGGCAGAAGTAATACATTTCAGAGGAACATTGAAACAATTGGTAAGAGATTTCACCAAAATCATTTTATTTTCCAAATGTAGATACAAAACGTTAATTTTCTTAACTTTAAGTTTTAAAAGTTATATCAACCAAATGGTGGCCTTGGCGGCAAAGACATATTTGGAGCCGTTCTTGGAAGTTTTCCATCTCTCTCAGTCGCATATCGGGCGATAAAAAAAAACTTGAATTGCTTCCCTTGGTTGATTAAAAGCTTCGATCTTAAGGTAACCCTACACAAGACAGTCCCACTGTTTTAAATCAGGCTATGCTTTGCGTAAGGTGAGCAATCGACTCGGGAACAGATTCAAGAATATTTCGTCAAGCACGTGCTGTATGGGTGTTAGGATGAAGCTACGGCCCTCGGTCCTGGAACGAACTTATTTGTTTATTCAAGAAGAAATTACAGTTACTTTTCCGATATGCTGATGAGAGTGATGAAAGTTTTTAAAAAACGGTTTTAAATATGTATCAGCTGACAAAGTCTCCATTTCGACAATTTAATTCTTAAAACTTGAAGTAAAGAATATGATTGTTTTGATGATACCTCTATACCATTTTGTAACAATATTCCTTTGGCATTTGGGTTTATTTCTGCGGAACACTATATAAGGGACTGTTACTTGGATTATTGAACAGACGTTTTACACGTTCAGGAACCCTTTAAGTAGCAGATAAAATATTTTATGGTAGCATTTTGCTTCTTCAATTCCGAATTTTTTCTTTTACCTGTATTCATTAATACATTTTAACCAGACAATGAATAGTGTGGTAGTTAATCATTTTATTTTTTGTGTTTTCTAGAAAAATTATTTTTCTAACGATTGTGTGAAAAGTGCTTAGTTCTACTCCTGCTGGTAAGTGGACTCGCCTGCGTCTTTGTTGCTAATATCCAGCATTCGCGCTGGAATACAACGCTTTCCGCACTTATAACACAATAGTAGTTTGTGTGATTGTAAATGATTTTCCTTTGATCGATCAGAATTTGTATTAGATTTGCGTTTCTGTCTACTAAAATACTGCACAATATAGAAAAGCATTCAATATGTTTGTTTCAAAATGCAATTGGACCAAAAATTTAAAAGCATGCAGTCAATTTTACTTTTTTTCGTGGAAATGCTGATATTTGTTTGAAATATATTTAAATGAGTGCAAATCTCTGCTAGATATAATATTCTGTGCATTCATTAATTTTTTAGTCTAACATAAGTTCACCCATCAGTAGTGCAGAAAGCCTAAATTTTAACTTAATATGGGTAAAAAATATTTATTAACAATATAATATTAATTACAGTAGAAATACATGTTTATACTGCATTATATAAAAATAACAAATTCATTGTTGTTGTTGTGGTAGCGATTCTTTCGAAGCCTTAAGTCCCCAGTCCTAGGTACTCGGCGGTCATCTTAGGTTTGACAGAGGTCGGTCATTAAGTTTATGGTATTTAGCTTTTAGGGAGCATTTAAATAAATACTTCACGTCGTGAGGTATCACAACTGTTGGGTGTTGTGGGATCGATTTTATTTTTCTAATTTCCTAGAAATTAAATAAGATGCATTTTATTTTCCTTGGCATTGTGTCTTCTTCATTTGCAATGGGTCGTAGTCTATCCTTGAGCACTCGGTTCGGTTTGAAGTTGGTGAAGTTTGTTGGTAACCAACAAAATATTTGTCCAAATTTTGTATATATTTTTTTTTGTTTGGCACTACGCCCTTGCTGTGGTGTCCAGATTGGTGCTGCATATTTTAGGATAGACTGGCCAATAGCTTTGTAGGTGGTTGTAGAAATTGCTGGCGCGTCGTTCGTTCGCGTTCGTTACTTGTAGGATGACGAAGTTGTTGGTGATAGGAAGGTCAACATCAAAGAATGTGGTCGTGAATAAATGATTCAAGAAACTTATATATATATATTGTCAATAGAACCTATCGGTTATAAATATAAAACCTTAATGCTATGAATAAAATATTTACTATTTGAAATCGACTTAAATCTGGGAAAGGAGAAAAAATAAGTCAATGCTATTGGGGTATTCCTCCCCACTAGGAAATTTTGCGTTAATTTCGAATAGTGGTAAATATAGTTGTTTTGTCCTTTCCCCATGTTGATCCAGCGAGTGACTTGAGAATGTTCCTTTTTTCAAGGTATTGTTGATTGCTTCGATGTGTTTGTTGAAAACCAGCATTGGATCTAAGTTGAGGCCTAGGATTTCGTTTCAAATTCTTTTTCTTCATCCTCTTCTTGGATTAGGCATCTTCACTGTTTAATCACACTGTGCTACTACTTCATTCCATCGTTTCCTTGGTGATCGTTAAATAATTAAATTCCTAATCTAAATATTGTTTTTTTTCCGCATGTCTACTACGTTTTACCATAGCTACTTTTTTGGAATTATTGTTTCAACTTCGCCTAGTGTCGATAACTCATGAGCTGATTTTTGCACTGTAACTGGAAAAAAATACGTATGAATTAGGTACATATACATGTATTCTTATTACAAGTATGTTATACTTACATAGAATTGATGTCACATTCAAATTTATTACCAAATTAGTTAAATGCTGAATATTGTATCTCATTTTGGCAGATAATCTTTTTCATGAAGGCAAAAAGTGGATTTAATTAATGAAAAGTAGAATATATATTTTTTTACTTACCAAGAATAGATTCACTTGATCGCAATGAAACTGAATCTAGTATATATATTAAGTATTTTACAAAACAAATTTGAAATATTTTAAATTTACCATTTAGTGTCTGTTGCACTTGACTTGAAATTGAAGCAAACCGTCGAATTATCCTTGCTGCTGTGTAGATGTCCGTATCTTCTCCTACTTGCCCGGGGTTGGGGGTTTTAATATTACTTGAAATAAATAACGACAGGTTAATGTAAATTCGTCAACTTCAATAATTTTTGTTCTTGATTCATAGCATCACAAACTTTCAATCAAGAACTTAAAATAGAATGGTAGCAAATTGAAATATGAGAATAGTAATATATTGTGTTAGTAGTGCGGAAAGCACTGTGTTCCAGCGCGAATTTAACAATATCACGATCATTACCAATTTTATTGTCCCTCAGCTTTATTTGCAAATATTTTCGGTGTCCTAATAAATTTCATATTTCCCTCAATTTTATTTGCATATATGTCATCAGTGGCAATTTAAGTTTCTGTCAGCACCCTCATAGAAATGTGGAAAGAAACAGTCCACAAAGAGCTACCTAGTGGTCTAGCACTCCAACAAAATCTATCAAAACTATCAATCCCCCTTCTAAAAATAAATCTTCATTAATCAATAACATCAATAATTTTCGATTTTTATTTGATTTAATATTGCATGAAGCAACCCTAATGACAAATGAACATATTCCGGGCTGCTTGAGGCATAAAACAAGCATTTTGTAATTCGGAAAAGAAGTATTTATATGTCTAGTGAGGGTTTAATATAAAATTAATGGAATTTATTATATAATATAATTTATTTACGTTAGAACCGACGTTAACTTAAAATATGTTTAATTATTGATATCTTATTAGCTTACTAAGAACAACAGGCAAATCCAAAACGACAGATAAAATGTGTCGACAACAACGGTGGGAACTTTTTCGTAGCATGCAATCAGTTTGAGAAACTCGCGATGTTATCCTCCTTAATTTTCTCCAACAAGAAACCATCAACGCAGTACATGTTACATTGACACCCTTGCAAATCATATCCGCCATTATGTTGTGTTCTTAAATTACATCGCAAAACTGTGTGCAGTAAGGCTCACACAAGATAAGAATTGTTGCTTCGGGTTCTTCGGGTTCTAACAAAAAACTCAAAATATTATTTCCGTATCTCCAATTGTTTTGAGAAAAAAACA
>JARJDU010024947.1:0-16987 GCA_030264695.1 Lissagria laeviuscula | reverse complement strand
TGTTTGCTTCGAATGCTGTTCTTATTGCAAAATTTGCAACCTAGTATAGTTGTTCTATAGTTAAATATCTCACTTTTCTTTTAAACTTATTTAAAATGCCTTGAGGAAGTCATTTAGCCTAATCTCAAAATTATTTGTGTTTAATTATTCAAAATATTATTGGACCCACCAGACACCACATTCCTTGATAGTAACCATTCCGTCTATAAGGTTGAGCTAGAATATTAAACTTGTTTTTCACTTGGGCAGAGGAAATTGGAGCCCTATATTCTTTCGACCAATCTGATCTATCGTGCATCCCTTGGTGCAGTTAATCACCAGTAAGTCTATTTTGTTTGCATTTAATTCCTCGGGCTTGCCCCTGGTCTTGCCAAAACTAAGCAATCTTTAGTGCTCCTGAAATGCACAGTTGCACATTATGGGTCTTTTTGATTTTGTGTTCTTCGTATCTCACCTGTCAATACCATTTTTTACGTCACGAATACTTCATGAGCTTTTTTAATTATTTATGGTCTGGAAGATTTTCTCAGTAATCCTGCTTTTGATAATTCTCTTGACCGCCAGTTTGATTGTGTATTCTGCTTCCAATTTCGCAAGGGCATCCGCTATATCGTTCTCCTGCATGGCAAGGTGCAGTAGGTAAACTCTTAATTGAAAAAATAATTGAATAATTGGAATGCCGGCTCTTTGCGAAGTGAAGCTACTTTCGTGCGATGGATCCGAGTTCAGCAGCCTAAAAATGCGCAAGACATAGTTTCTATCAAGCGGGTCAAACATCATCTTCCATCATAGGTAAGTCTCTAACTATTCAATCTTGAGTCAAGGGACTGTCAATAGAACCTAACGAGAAAGGTATGAGTGAACCACTTGGTTTCCCAACCCAACGATCAAAGGACAGTAAAAACCAGCCGAAAGTGGAAAAGTGGAGTTCTCTTGGGATTTTACCTGTTTAACTGCTCCGGCAGAAAAAGAATTGGAATCCATAGCTGTCGAACTAGAAGAACTCTCCTGAAGACTGCACTACGTGGAGTCGAAGGCAGGGCTCAAGAGGCAGGATTTGTAAATGGGATGAAATCTTAAAGGCAGTGGAGAAGTTAGATGGTAAGCAGCGGTAAGCAGCTACCAGTATACCGCACTTTTGCACTTACTGGAAGCATAGGTGATATTGCTACTGGCACACGGGCCTGAACACAGTGCAAATATAGCTTGTCTACAAAAAAAAAGAAGTTGGTTAGGGCTTTATCGGCTAGGTACAACTCCCAAAACAAAGCTTGAATGAATGAAAATTGAATTGAATGATTATTTTTAATTTGTGGTTATCAGAAGCTGTTTAATATTTAATTATATTCTCATGTAGGTAAATATATTTGAGGTTTTATTATGGAAATCTGTGAAATTATTTAAAAATATTCATGCTCAAGTAAAATGTACATCAACTAATATATGTAATAGAAATATGAACAGTGTTCTTCAGCTTAGGCTTAAATATCAGCGAATGGAGAACTATAAATAATGTTATTGTCATGTCAAATGACAGAAATTTTAATTTATAAGAAGCTGCTCACTAGGCAGTCGGTCGATATCATATGTCTAAATTTCTAAACGGAGAAAACTTTACACGACATATGCGAACTAGTTTCTTGTCTTCCTGCAATGCCAATCACATTTCGTGTGAACAATTTTACGGAATTATTATTATATTTAAATTGATGAAGAAGAAAATCAACAGTTGCATTATTATTTTTTTTAAAGTAATAATAACATTTGCTATTTCTTTTATTTAATTGCAAAGTGTTTTACTTCACTTGAATTTAATAATTTTGCAAAACAATTTAATTTGATTAAAATGTTTATATTTGTAATAAATACATATATGTAATATTAATATCGAATAACTGTGATAATAGTGACATAATATTAAAATTACTAAATCATACGGAAATTGTAGGTAATTCTGAAAAGCAATTTAAAGGTAAGTCTCAAACCGTCCCAGATTTATCGCTCGCAATGGACAATTCAGATTGTCGAGCAATTAAATGAAAAGTGAAAAGATAATGTTTCCTGATTGCAGCGCGGCGAACATCACTGACCAGCACGGGCGAATAATGATTTTTATAATAAATGTGCACTCGGAACTCTTGCTTATTATTAACTTTCCACGTACGCGAATGGTGAGCATCGTCGGTGCGTGCCGCTTATGAGTACGTCTCTTTATAAATCGCTTTTAATTATCTCTCCGATTGCTGATTAATATTTGCGATATATGCAACAAAACGATGCGAAAAAAGCGCTCCATCATTTTTCAAGAATAAAATAATCGGATGATTCGAAACGTCGAACTCATCGTTGAGGGCTAATATTCATATCTTTGAAGGTGTCCTTTTATGGTATCTGATTGATTTATCATCGTGTTGCAAATCATATAGGAAAATTCCTTCTTTACATTATAAGAACTATAGCATATGATTTTCTTTCAACGTTTGTTCTAAATTCATAGACAATTTTTACTCGAAACCAGTTTGAAAGGATTTGAGTATTTAGGTTGAAGTACAATTTTTTTAAATTGTTGATAGCTTGATACTGAATTAATTATTATTCGTGCACGTAACGCAAGCAAACACTAATTGCAGAGAGTTTGCATTTATGCTACAGCTCAAGAACATGAGAGAACATGAGCAAATTCGACGACGTTAGTATCGCTTGTATGACTTGTTGTTCATTGAATGTATATAATATTAATTTGTGTTGCATTGACATAGATCGAGGGCAATTTTGTTACTTCATCCTTGTGAATTACATCTATAACATTACAAATCCGAATATGAAAAATTACACAAGTATGTAAAACTTTTGCCTGCGGATTTGAACTAAAAATTCGCAAATGTAAAAATCAAAATATAGTCTCAATTGCAAGCTCCAATTAAGCATTACTTAATCTATCATTATTAAGGCGATTGTAGATTTTTGTTTATTTATACAAGCATTACTTGCCTACACATTATATACATGCATTTATGAGTACAGATAGAATGACACGTTACAACTGAATCATTACTTTTATATGTATAGATGATTTTGATTACTTTAATATCGATACAATTAACAATTTTTTTTTTACTGGAAAATATATTTTAAACTGTTCGCAGCTCATAATGCGTCTGTCGGCCCGCCTACAGGTGGCATCTTGGCGGACCGCCCTTCTATCAATAATGCCGGTCCGGATAGTGCGAGAAAGCATCTACTTGTATTGCATACGGGGCAACCCTTGCACCCCCGGCACGGCGCTTTCCTGCATGGGCATCTAGGTTTTAAACAGCACCAAAAACTGGGTTAAATTGAGTTAAACCTAATATGAAAAATAAGAAGGAGGAGGAAGGTTTGATGTTATAATATCCCTTTATTGTTTGCCTTACCCTAAGCCTAAGCTATAGACCACCAATATTAAAAATTATCTAAATATTAAAGTAAACGCCCAAACAAATTATTTTCTTTTTTACAAGCATTTATTTTACCTTCTCTTAGAACGCTTATTCATTTTTTCTCCCGAATCTTCTTCAAACAACAAACTTTTAAGTATTTTTTGAACATAGGCAACTTATAATACATCGAATACAATCAACAGGTGTTTGTGATTTTTCTAACCTCAAGGTTACAAGGTTGCGATTGACGTTGAATGTTTGTATATGCTTTTCGAAAATTGCACGGTAACCAAAGTGAATTCAAAGATGCTCCCTAATTAAGACATGATCAACGTGCTAATAATTCGCAGTGTTTGCCGATTAGTATCTTCTGTAAGTCATCAATATAACTGCTATCCATCTAGTGAATAATATTTCATGAATTGCAGTTACAATTGTACATCATTTGATTAAGAATCTGGTCTTCATGAAAGAATGTCTGAAGATCGTGTTAGTCGTAGACCGGAGGGACATGATGCCGTAACTCGGCGCATGGAACAATCCAGAAGAGAAATTGAATTGTTAAAGACTGAGTATGAGAGGCTATTGGAGCAAGGAATTCGTGGCAGTAATACATCAAATATAACAGATACGGATAAACAAAAAGAAATTCAAAGCAAAAAAGAAGAAAAAGATACTACTAATAATACTGTTAGGGGTTGTGGTAACATGGCTAGTTCTAGTAATATTCGACTTAACAATCAGGATCGAATTATAAAAAGGCCAATCTCTGATAAAGTTAAACGGCTGGATAGTTCTAGGCAGGTATCAACTCGAGAGTCTCCTAATAAAGTCAAGCATTATAATGTTGAGGATGCCAGGGATTATATTAAGAAGCAAAGGGAAAAAAGACTGTTACAGCAGAGGCAACTTAAGGAGACTGACAAAGCCATTGAGCTTAAGAAGCAAAAACTCAAAGAATTACATGAGAAGTCATTACAAATTGTAAGTAAATATTTGAAGGTAATATTAATAATTTCACAACCTTATTTGTATGTATGTATATTTATTTAAGGTTGCTCGAAACAGAGAACGTTCGAAGTCTCGAGAAAAACAAAAACTTGCTGATGCAGAAGTACCTGCACCTCCATCCGCTATGATAAACCGAAATGCCATATCTTCAAAATCTTCAGTAAATTCGCATAAGTCAAATGCTCGCCAAGCAAAAGAAAATGTAACATATCGCGTAGGTTCTGAAAACAAGGAGATCAAGATTTATGTAAAATCTTCAGCGAAATCCGACGACGCAAAAATTAAAGCAGCAACCCAAATCCAAGCCTACTATCGAGGCCATCTACAACGTACAATCTACAAAAAGACATTAGAAAATCAATCAATAGTCAATAAGCTAGCTGCTGAAGCTATTCGTGCTCAAAAAGAAGCTGAAATTGCCAAGAGAATCCGTGAAGAGGAGCAATTTCATCGGGAAGTCGCCGAGAAACATCGAAAAGAACAGGAGGATGCAGCTATGAAAGAAAAGCAGCTTCAGGAAGAAGCTAAAAGAAAGAAGTTGCCAGAGTGGTTGCAACCAATGCAAGATATTCATCCTTATAATTTCATTACTTCGGTTAAACGAAAACTGAACGTTGCAATGAATTCACCGGCAAAAACAATCGATGTAGCTGTCCAGAGTTCTTTTTGCTTAGATCAGCAAACACCGCCCGAATCCTATAAAGAAGTGCGAGATAAAATTGCATTAAGTTTAAGTAATAAGAAACCTAATGAAGACGACCAACGTGTTGAGAAAACGATAAAGACAATTCGCGATAGGCAAAAAGAAGAATTATTTAATGGCATAGGTATTCAGTGTGAGCCAGCGATGGAATTGGATGCAAAACGATTGAGCAAAATGAAATTGGCTAGTGATTTGAGTGATTCTGATACATCGAAAAACATTCCAGATATTTCATTTGAAAGTCATTCACATAAGACTTCCAGTAGTAAGATTGATTCTAGTTCAAAAACTATATCTATTCCGTCAGAGCCAGTGATAGTTTTTAAGCATCCCAAGGAACCACCACCAAAACCAAAACGGCTTTCGAGACTCGACTCAATGCCCTTTTCATCTGATCAGTCATTAACTAAGTCGCAAAGTGATTGCTCAAATATATCTCAGAAAATGGCAAAAAGTTTTAATCAAGAATTTCAGCTCAAAACTGGTAGATTAAATGATATTAAATTACAACGACGCGTCGATCTCATTCAAGAGAATACTATGGTAGACTTAGAGTCATTAATCAAAAAACGCTCAAATAGTTCTAGAAAAAAATCATTGAATGATAAGCATTCGAATAAAGATTATAATGGGGATTTAAGAGCAAGTAGTATTAATACAATTAGTTTTGGATCTAAAATCGAAACAGAGGAAGCTTCTAATTCTATGAGAACGGAAAATCGAAAAGTATCTGAAGATACAATACCCTCATCATCTAGGTCTATAAATAGAGCTTCTGATCGAAATTCGAATTCCATAAAAAGTGAAAATAGCATTCGCGTTTCTGATGGGAGTAAGATAGTGCCATATCAGTTTAAGGATGGATCTATGGGGTCAAGACGTGATAGCACAATTACCGGACAAATTAGTCATTATACTAGAAGCTTTGAGTCATATAAAGATACACAATCAAAGAGCATTGATGAAAGTATTGAGAATTCGGGTGATCTTAAAAGTTTTAGACAGTATATGAAAGGTATGAATGAGTCTAAAATTATGCATACACCATTTCAACCGAAACGACATCAACGAGGGGATAATCAAGTAAATCCTGAACAGCGATTACAAGAAGTCATTGTCAAAGTGAATGAATTAGACGAGAAGTTATCGAAATCGGAGGGATCGAAAGTTGCTAAGGCAGAAGTTGAATTAGAGCCAGTTATAGCCACAGCGACAACAATGAACCAGGATAGTTTCAAAGTGACTGCAGATTCGGTTAATTCCAGAACTGAAAATCACATTAAGCTATTGGATTGTGAAGAATTAGAAAATCCATTGATATCGGTAAAAGTTAAACCACCAACGAAAGTTTTGGAGCCCATTAAGAATGGTGAAAATGATGTAGAGAAACTTGTACCACCCAATGTCAACCTAATCGTTCTTAAATGTTCCGATGAAAATAAAGAAAACAAACTCTCTGCGAAAACGTCCACCGAAACAGTCGCTAATGGTCCTTCGAACCAGATACATGTGAAGTTCGAAGCAGAGCTTCATTTGTTAAACGATTTCAATGAATCATTGAGACAAATTATGAACATTGAAAAGGTAAATGAAAATTATACATTAATTCAGTGGCGGATTTATGCACAGGCTTCAAATTCCGAAAGGGATTTCGAAGTTTTTCAATTTTACATCCGACGCTGTGCATTATCACATTAGCAAAAACCATTGCATAATGATTTTTGCAAAATAAAATGATTTATGTTTCAGTCAATGTTGGATCTTCAAACAAAATATAATCTTCCTACATCTCGTGAAACACGCGATATGCAAACTTCTATAATGTCTCCACCAGCAAGGCCATCAAATAACTCATCATCAACAATCGAAAAGTCGATCAATTTTTCGCGTGGCTCCGATCCAATCGCAAACCACCCTTTCCCTCATAAAAGCACAACTTTCCTAACTGATAATAGTATTAACATTTCTGACATTACCATCGGCAGCTTGAACAATACAACACAGCAAAGTACGCAAAACGCCCTTACGTTGAACACACTTAATGCGTCTCGAGACATCGATACGATAGATAAGCTCAATAGTGCCGGCATATCGCTCGGAATGGTAAGTCTGTTTATAATTACATATTGCAAAACACTTAGAGTATATTAGTATCGGAATCATGTGGCGCCTATGTCATCATAGTATTCTGAATGTATATGTAGTTGTTATGTTGTTGTATTAACAGGTAGATTGTTTAGATTACTAACAGATATAGGAATGTCAACTAAATAGATGTGATGCTAATGCTAACTGTTATTTGTCGATTTCAGTTTAACCAACTCATTAGGGACGAGGACGCGCGGATTGAAAATCTTAAGACTGTGCTTAAGATTCGGGAAAAGGCTTTATTGGATCGTACCAAGAGCGAACTAACGTGGTTGGAAATACAAAAGAAGTAATAATATTGATTTAATTAGGTAGATAGTACATAACTATATAGTGTTAATGTTTATTTTATGTTCAGACAGCTATTAGAGACAGGAAAATTGCATGAAGCGTCGCTCTTAAAGAAGAAACAACGAGGGATCATATTAAAACTTCAAGAGGAGACCAACGAGATGCAGCGTTTGCGAGAAGCCCAGAAGGCTGCATCGAAGGAGCGCAAGACTAAATTGAAGGAGCAGCGCGCTCTGATTAAAGCGCAATTATCAGGTCCGCACGTCATCACGCGGATCAAACGCAGCTCGGAGCGCCGTACTTCCGGCCCGGTCAAAGTATACCAAAGTGAATACTATCAAAGCGAGACAAGCATCTCCCGGAAGAGTTCCTTATCCGAGAGCGTCGTCTACACATCTCGTTCTGCATCTATTCTCAGCAAACATTCGGACAGTGATCATAAGGACGACGCCGCGCGTCTCGAACCGAACGCTAGTCGCACTGAAATGGCTAAAAGGTAAACAGCTTTAATTAATAGTTATAATTAGAGTTGTGGCAAAGTAAACAACCCACTTCGAAAAAACAACGCCTAATATTAGACTAGCGACTTGGCGTTGTGCCAATCAGTCTGTTTTCCACACTAAAATTAGTTGCGTTTTGGTTCAAGTCATTACCAAGTCGTTGTCACTCAGTAAAGCTAGTAAACAATAATGGTGCGCTTAGATTTGTGTTTGCAAGTTTGCAATTTCTAATTATGTGTGTGTGTCTATTGCAGGTCGTTGCAGATGCGCGAGGCTGCGCTTCAAAAACGTAGGAAGGAAGCAGAGGATTTGCTGAAATGGCATCAGAAACTACTCAAGGAGGAGCGCAAAATCGCCGATCTAGAAATGGCAGCTACTAATGTGATCAATCAGGTGCCTGCCGCCGATGGCGACAAGTATGCGTACAAGAGTTCCGCACCTGCTATATGGGTCGACATGACAGCAATCAACAAACAGAAGAGTGAATCTTCTATGGCGAAGTCGAAGACTATCAGCGAGAGTGCAACAAATAATTTGAAAGGATACTCTATGGATTTTGATTCGGACAAGGAAGATGTTATTTTGGAGAAAGGTATCAAGCAGTCGGAGTCGACGCTTAATGAAATTATGCATAATATTAATAATATCACCGACGAAATATCCGAACTTTACAAGATATCGTCAATTAAGAAAAGTGCATCGAGTCAGCATGATAGCATTATTCAAACTGATAGTTCACTATCGGAAGTTTCAGATAGTCGAAGTTCCAAGGCGAGTATAATCAATAAGCAAACAAAATTAGTACCTGAAGATAGTGTTGTATTTGAAAAAATTACCTCGGAGGATTCTAACGATTTTATCATTGGAATTGATACAAATCAAATAATTGGAGACAAAAATCATAGCAGTAGTGTAAAAAAATCGGATAGGCCATTGAAAACTTCAATTAAAACAAATGCGCATTTGCATATACCACCAGAGAATGAAAAGCAGATTTTACTACGGGGTAAAAGTAGGGAAGAAACAGAGGAAGATGTTTCCTCAATACAATCGGAAGTGAACGATCGGGAAACAACAACAAAAGAGTCTCTGGATGGACATAGTGAAATGAAATTTGAACATGCCGAAGAAAGTTTATTTGGAAGTATTAAATTGAATTTAAAGTTGACGTCTTCAGTTGCCTCTATAGATGGAAATATAATTTCAGAAAATCATAGAAGTAAGGAATCCATGGATGACCGAGTGATAGAAAATGTTAATGTTAACTCTACGCCTGAAATCGAATGTATTGCAGAAAAATCCGATATAATCTCAATATCATGTAACAAATCTGATTCACCAAATGACAATATTTCGTCTTCAGGAGTTAAAACTAATATCGTGTCGTTAGAAAACGTAAAAACTTCAAATAACAAATCAATATCCGATTTACTACCAGAAAACGTTGAATCAGTTGATAATCATACACATTTTTATCTAAACGAAACTAATGCATCAACGGATGAATCGTTTGTCAAACCTACTGCTTTCGAAGATAAAATTATTTCTAATGTATTAAATTCGCCTAAGCATTTAAATTCATCATTAATATCGATTGAAGAATCAGAAAGTGAATTATCTCCAGGAAAAGTTGAATCACAATCACTAAAATCTATATCATTGCCAGAAGTTTCCACAACAATAAAAGAAGTTGAGAGTTTGCCATATACGACAGATAATAACGATGATACTATTGACGGCAATATCCCACATTCAGAAGAACCGTCAATTAATTCAGACACAATATCAACTAAAAAAGATATTTCTTATGACATTGAAGAAGAAATTCCCTCGTCTGAAACAAATAATAAAACTGGTACCTTGCAATATTCAATAGTAAATAGTAGAGAACTTCAATCAGGTATTGAAAGTGTTCAGGAATATGTTGAAAAACCATCTAACAATATTTCTGAAGAGCTATCTATATCAGTACAAAATCTAGGTCCAAATGAAAGTGATTCTCTACCGCTTTTAGAAGACAAACATGTATCTATCGAAACAAAATCGGACGGGCAGGACGAGCATGTGATTTCTAACGATTTAAGCTATTCTAATGCAGACAGCTTTAAAAGCTCAAAGTCAGATGCTTCAAGCAATTTATCCGTGAAAATTGGGGATTTGATTCCAGAAAATACTGAAAAGGAATCAATTCAAGAACAAACATTCACAGTAAATGAGGATAGTATTTTATCAGAACACGTTCCAAATATTGCAATTCATAGCGAGGAATTAGTAATATCTGAATACAACTGTAATACTAAACTTGAAGAATGTGTTCCTTTAGAAGATACAGCAGATAGTGTAAGAATTCAAGCAAATGTCACGTATGAAATTCAAAGTTCACCAGATAGAGAAGACAGTAGTAGTATTCAAGATGCCGATGCTTTATCTTATAATGATGTGAGTGAAGTTACTCTAGTCGCTGAAGATATTGAAGAAAATTCCGAATCAGAAACGTCAACTTTAAAAAGCCATTCCGTAGAAGAAGCAGAGGACTCTCTACCAATAATTGGGATTAAAATTGAAGAGAAGCGACCAATTGAGGAATGGGAAGATGATTTTAATGAAAACGCTGAAGATTCTGAAAGTGTGAAAGAATCTGTGCAAGAAACCAGTATTACAGACGAAGATGATGATTCGAAGAAATCGATTGATGTTAAGAAACGAGTGTCGGAAATTCTCGCCGATGCAAATTTGAATACGTCTATTGAAGAAAAAAGTCCAAGACTTCCCGACATTTACGTGACGACATATGACGTAATAACTCCAGATAATTCTCCAGAATTAGGTAATTATGCTTTCCATTCATATGTCACTTAAATTATTCATTTCATTTGCATTTTAGGTTCACCTGTGGACAATACTAAAGCAAAACCAAAAGATATCTATGGAATTGGTAATGAAGCGCAAGAACTTCTCAGGAAGCAACTGGCTATTGAACAAGAAGTAATATATTAATTTATACAAAACGTATTTGTATTTATAACTTATATGGTTTCCATTTCAGATAAAACAAATCGAACGACAACAGAAACAACAATTGCCCTACATATTTGTACGTGAAATTCCGAATAAACCACCGCCTCCATATACCCCTCCGGTACAACACATCACTTCGATCGTTCCATCTGCCCCTGCACAAATCGAAGATGTTGTGCCGCATTTAGCAGAAATATTTTATCGTGGTTTCGTCGATAACACGCTTGAGTACGTCACATTCCCTGATTTGAAAATCGACAAGCTGGACAATATTGATAAATTGTGTACAGAATTCCTCTTTGATATTAGCAAAGAAATCACGGTAAAACATTATAAACAGTTTGTACAAATTGAAGAGGCGACGACACCATGGATGACGCTTAAGAAGCGACAGCATTTTAAACGACCGCATACACAAATGAGCTTAGAAAGTATGCTCAAAAAGAAGTTAAATCAGTTGTTTGGTTTTGAGAAAATTGAAGTCAAAGAGAGTATGATTATCAAATGGAGTCGTAAGAGACGGGACAATGTAGATGAGTTGCTTGTCGCTGAGTCGCAGGCAGAGGAAGCGGAATGGACCAACTATGATCAAGATGAGCTAATTGTTAAAGACGAAGTAACAAATAGTTTGCTTGATATTTTGATTGGAGAAACTGTTATGTGTTTTCAGGACATTTTTAAAAAGCGACAATCCAGTCATTGTTAACGTTAACATTCGTTTCTGTTATTGTAACTTTTTCGTACTGCTCATTTAAATATAAGATTTTTTTTCAATATATTTTTTTACAGTTTCCAAATTCCCTAAGGTGAGATATGATGGTAAGGATATTTAGCTAATGATAATATTTAATTTATTTTATTTTATCATTCTCTAATACTATTTTGAAACTTACTTCATAAATTTGATTTAGATTTTGATTAAGATTTATGTAATCGTAATAGATTTTAAATCAAGTTTATCTTACCTGAGAAACGGCCTTCTTTAAGGATTAAAATGTTTTGTCTTTTCCGCAAAGGATGCTAATCGTCACCGATTAACTATACTACAGATAGCCAATGCTGTGTAAAATTGTGAAAGCAGTAATCGGAGTCAAATAGCTTTTAGTATGGAATCCATGCGTAATTATGGAGTTGCGCTGCGCTCGCACATTTCTTCGTTCGAATGGCTAACTTATGATCGCAAAACATGTGAGTTTTATAATTTTAAATAGTTATTTATTTATTGAATTCAATTTTGCAATTCAGCATATAAGTCCATTACATGTAGAGAGCTACAAAATTATTGAAATGTGTTGCAATCTTTTGGTGTTTATCCATATGAATAAAATAATATATAAAAGTAGCAATCGGTCAAACAAAGCTTTGTTAATCTTTCATGTTTTGAAAAATTTAATATTCGGCTTGTTCAAAGAAAAACAACTACGATCACACTTATTTTCAAAGAAGCTGAAAGTCAAGCATCGGTTGGGAAATATGTAGTAAGGCCTACTGTGCTGTGCTTGAATACAAATGGTGACCAACAGACACACAGCTGGTGGGGGGAGGGGGCAAAATACAAAAATATGATTTATCAGGCAACTGTAAAAATTGAAAATTAAACAAATTTTTAACTGTTTCAATATTTTAGTCCAATTGCTAAAATTATGCTTCATATTTTTTTAAAAGTATTTTTGTGTAGTCTACCAGTAAAAAAATTACACACATAAAATACATGGCAATGTTTATTTGCATTTAAGTATTGTTTAATGAATAAATACTGCTTCATGCATCAATAAAAATATAGTAGATTCTAATATTTTTAATAAAAAGTGAAATGAATCAAATTGTTGACAAAGGTAAAAACAGCTATTGATTGATGTCATGATTATTGGACATTTTTAAGTAAAGAAGAAAATGGGTAATGTTATAAAAAAAACTTCCACAGAATTAAATGCTTATAATATGTATATAAAAATAATACTAATAATTTTATAAGAAAAACAATAATGTAAATAGACAACAGTTATCCAACGTGCTCTTCTGCATCCTCGTCAATCGTTAAATTGAGATAAGGATTATTTATAGGCGGGTCACAGATGATTGTCCTTTGACTGTCGTCATCTGATTCAGTCAGATCTGAATCTGTCAAATCTGAATCAGATTCAACCAAGTTCCTAGCAGGGTCTCCAGGGGAAGCTTCCATGCCTGTATGGGTCATTTCGCGAATTGCGCTCTTCGGTCGCATTTGAGTCGAATGACTACAGCGAAGACCTGCAATACCAATCTTGTCAATATTTGCAAGATCTCTTTTAATTCTTCTCCTTCGTGACGGATCGTTTCGTCTAAGCTGCAACATTGCCTCCAAATCCATAACATACAAAAATCCTGCAACTAGAAGCTCACAACTCCTTTCACCATTTTTGTAAGCAGTTTCCAACTCTTTGCTGGCTCTCTCATCATATTGCCACCAACCTAATGCAAACAAACAACAATTATTTTAAACATATAATGAAAAATAGAACAATAATATTAATTTGCAAAGCACATTACCATTCCTTCCTTCATAATACCATTGATAATTGCCTTCATGACTACTGTCATCAACCTTTTCAACTAAATTTGGTTTCTCAATGAAATCATGAGGAATTTCTTGACGACACATTGCACATCTTTTGCTTCTATTCGCTGTGCCCTTGATGCAAAGGAAGCAGAACACATGGCCACATGGAAGCCTAGCAGGATGAACATAAGGCTCCAAGCAGACAGCACAAAGTTCTGAGAAGAATATTAATATAAATACAATGGAATTATACAAAGATTAAGTGAATGCAAATAATGAATAATTGTACACAAACCTCTGTCATGTTCTTCAGATGATTGAGATACGGTAGCATTCGAGGTTCCTTCCGCCATGGTGGTTATTACAATAAATCAATTCTCTTGTTTTACATTATTGTAAATTATAATAATTTAAAATCGAGGTACATGGGAGATTAATAATATAAAATTAAGTTCGCAATGCGAGGGGGTAGCTGCCATTTATGACACACTAATGAAATATATTTCTGAAGTATACGCAACCCAAATAGCACACCATAAAGTATGTAAGTAAAATATATTCAATTTAATTAAATTTTTAGAAATGAAAATAAATAAATGATTATATAAATCTATTTAGGTTTTTTTTATAATAGGATAAAATTATAAATGCATTCTTTTTAAAATTGCTTTGCTTTTATGCAGCCCAATTTATATAACATGTGTGCAAGCCATTTTCAAAGGAAGATCACAAGATGGCGCTTGAAATGGTATTCTACAATGTTTTAAATAGCAAAAGAAGAGCATTTAATCAACAATAGCAATTGTTTTATCTATCCTATTGTGTTTTACCTCGTCTTATGTGTATTGATATGCAGCCATTCTTAGCAGTTTTGGATCGAGCGTTGTGGGTGCATGATGATGCATAATACCTGAAGAGGTATTACGTACTACATGCATTACACGTTAGCCGAACACAATTATCTTCATTCTAAGATGACTTTGTACGACATTGCTTAGTAATACCAGTCTATATTCTTGTTTGAACAGGTCAGTTCAGTGCGTAACAGTGACTAACGAAGACGAAAACGTGCGTAGTGCGAATCTAATATTGTGTCGCGTATGGAATTTTCCATGATTACGGACTATAAGACTGTTTAATTAATAATAATTACAAAGATTCTTGGAGCGCGCGTGCTTTACGTTCTTTACATTGTAAACAATTATTATTTAAAATCAGCACTCATTCACTCTCAGTCGATTTTCTACTTCGTGCAGCAAGAAAACTGAGAGTTCCGGGTCGCAATCTTTTGATAGCTTTTTATTATTGTAAATAATCTAATAAACGAAAACTTTAGTTTAAATCGTTTGGGTGGTACCCTCAGAAGTACTTTGTGGTTAAAATGGATAGTATAACATGGTCTGTTAGATTTAAGTGCCGTCGCATCAGGTTCAAGGTAATTTCAAGTATATTTTATCAAAATAAAACAAAATTTATAAACAGTTTGAAATAATTTCAATTCGAATTTGTATCTTTACTATTTGATAATAAAAGTTGCAAGAATGGAAAATAAAATTTTCAATCAGGCCCGTTTTCAAAATGTTATAAATTCCAGTTGAAAATGGCCCCAATAAATAAATTAAATTCGCGCTTAACTTTTAATACTTTGTATTTTTACACGTTTTAGACCGTATTTTGGAAACTGTTTGCGATAACAGTGTGGAAAAAATATGATGGGATGCTTGATGAAATTTGCAAAAATTCTAAAAACTAATAAATTTCGGATGCAATTGTGTATAAATTAATTTAATTCGCGGTTTTAGGGCCGGTTTCAAAGGTTATAAATTTTATTTAGAAATATATGAAATAACTTAATTTAATTTGGTACATATTTTTGCTCGATTTAAACATATGATATGTTTTTAGGTTTCAAATACAGCAACGGTTATCTCATCAAGACATCATATGCGCTCTATCATACTGTGAAGAAAATCCAGGGTGCTGATAAAATTGGAAAAGAAGAAAAACATCATTAAGGGCGAAAAGAATGTTATGTCATGATACATCTAATGAACATCAATCTTTAAACTTATCGTAAGTATTTATGAAAGTGTTAATTAATTAAATTAAATATTTTATTTGAAACTTTGTAATAAACGTTTGTTTGCATTTTTAGTGATGATAGATCCATCTTGGATCTACGGACACTACTTAAGTATGTCTACCATAGACTAACAAAGTGGATATGCCTTGTTCTAGCAAGATACATCACCAATAAACATTCTTCTTTGAGAAATTAGCAATAAAGATGATAGCTAATCGTCATCGTTTAATCCAATCACTAGCCGGATTCCGTTGGAGTGTAATGTTTGAATAAAATTCAAGTTAGAACTCATTGCAAGCAAAGGTGATAACATTTACCATCAGCGATAACCAACGATGCTGCTCGACTAGCATAAACCGTTGGACTCGCAGTAACAACAATCAATGTGAGACTCACTAATAGGTGATTAGAAAATGAATGCCATGTGCTTCGCATTGACTTTGTTAAAGTTTCTGGTACGTTTAGGTCTTTATAGAGCATCATAGTAATGCCAAGGTACGTCCAAGTATTGGAAGACACTCTAACCAGAATTTAGGGTACGTTCTAATCTCGAATTTTAGATTGTTAATATGTTTATGTAATAGCATATTTTGTTACAGAGCGTGCCGTATATACGCTAAGAAAAGCATGGCTCAACCACACTTCTGGACAGACGAGATCGACCAGAGAAGCGACACAACTGCACATTGCCTTCGGCGACTTAGCAGCAAGGATGTGACGGACACTCATCTAGGGAAACAACCCTCTAACTGACCCTGTCAAGGTGCGGTGATGGAGTAATAGTCCATGTAAGACTTATCAGCAACAACAGCGGTAGTTGACTAACATAATTCAAGGGAGTTGGAAGATCAGCAAGGGGCTTGGCAAGGGTGGTTCATATACATTGTAAGATTTGGAACACCAGCGTAAAAGTTAGCAATAACAACGGAGGATTGACAACATGCACCATGGGTCTTAGCAACGGCGAGGGTGGTTGGCTACTCAACGTGGGATTCGACAACAACGAGGGTAGTTGGTCAACAATGGTTGGCTAACATATACATCATGGGACTCGGCAGCGGCGAGGGTGTTTGGCTACTCAACGAGGATAGTTGGTCAACAATGGTTGGCTAACATATACATCATGGGACTCGGGAGCTGCCAGGGTGTTTGGCTACCCAACGTGGGATTCGACAACATCAAGGGTAGTTGGTCAACAATAGTTGGCTGACATACATCGGGAACACCAGCGAGGGAGTTTGCAACAGGAAGATGGATGGACAACATTCATCGAGG
>JARJDU010024933.1:0-13302 GCA_030264695.1 Lissagria laeviuscula | reverse complement strand
TATTAATCACGTTAGAGAGCGAAGCGAAGTGCGTGCAGGATGCGCATACGTTACGTTCGTCGATGACAAGCCGCTAATTCCGGCTCGACGCCCTTAATATTTCATAACCGAATTAAGGGGAGCACCTTCACGTCAAAACCTCCCCACACGTGGATCCCGGAGCATATTAATTAAACCGTTTTCCACCTGGCATTGTTGCAAGATTCGCCATAATTTGCTTGATTAAGTCGCAGACGAGACGACGTCGCGCGTCGTTAAGATGCGAGCAGCAAGCTACCTTCTCGTCGCCACTAAATTCGTGAACAAGCTCAGCGCGGATCTGCATGCTAATCAGTTTATTAACTTGCTGGAGTTAACCGACGACCATAATCGCTCTCCTCAACTGGATTATCTACTTCAATGCCAAAAGCTGCTCTTTATACAATTTTTTTTTTGCCTTACTGATTATATACTCATTTTATATTGTAGTAAGATGAATGCGATTCGACTTAAGTGTCTTAAGTGTCCATGCAACATTTGGCAATTCCTGGCGTGTTTACTCAACTATGTGAAACGAAGGGAAAGTAATTGCAAGGCAACTATTGCTGGTGGAAGCTGGAAGCGAGCAAGGAAAGCGAGCGCAACAAGACGAACGCAGGCGGCGAAGGGGAAACGAATTTTATTACACTTTAGTGCGACAGCTCGAAGTAAAACTGTGGAATTGTTGGGCGGGCGGCGTTCGACCCGAAATCCCGCAGAGGATTCGCACGCCAACAGTTTCGATATCGTCAGAAATAAGTTACCGGGCTGCTGCTATATCTGCTGTGGCTGCTACGAAACTTTAACATAAATTCTCCTACTCCTTTACTCCTAATGAAATATTTATCAAACATGTACACGAAGCCGATGTATTGAAAATATTGGGAAAGAAAGTTGAAATGGAATTTCTCGAAGAAACTCATAATAATTTCGTTTGCGCAATTCTTTGCTATTCTTCCATTTGGAATGATACCATGTCATATTACAATAAGAAAAAAAAAACTACTACTGACGCTTTTAGCACGCCAATTTTCTTTCAAAGGCGTATCGCATGCAAATTTCCCGAACCAAAGAGATTTCAGCATTTCTTCAAAGTGTAGATGCCTTTAGAAGAGCTACATCCCTCTTGGATTTCTCTTCTACCGACTACTTCGAAACCCAAAAACCTCAAATTCCCAAATCGAAAAAAAAGTTAATTATGCCATATATAAACATAGGACTATTTAAATTCGCCTTCGCCTCGCACGCCAATTAAGTGAATTTATGAAGTCACACCCATGCGACCGATCGCTGATAAGACCCTAAGCTAGTCAGTCAGCTAGGTAGATAGCTGCTAGTCATAATTAGATTCAAGGAGTTTACGACGTGTTTTTATCTGTTGCGCAATATTTCGCGTTCGAGTGACGTCCGCACGGGCGGACGCAACAAATCAGCCGCGCCCTTGTTTGGTGGCGGCGTCAAGCACCTCTTCGCTAATTACTTGTCACCGCAGGCGCGCCGATGACCCATCAGGCTGATAAGCTACCCTCCGTGTGTGCACACGCATCAAATGACTGTCAAACGCTTTCACTTTAATAGGCGAGGCTAAGTGACCACGCGAAATGCATTTTTATGCTGGCAACGTCGTTTAAAATGCATAAAAACTGGATTGGAATCATCAAAACCAGGTTTGGCTATAAACTATATCACTTTAAACCAACTTTGCTCTTTTCTTTATCTACAAATCTTTCTCTAACGACTCGCAGAAGAACAGGTTGTATACTCAACCAGTTCAAAAACAAGTTACCCCTTTTCTTGAGATTACTGATCGCCCTCTTTCTGAGCTCGTGATTCTGTAATCATCCTGTATGCGACTTGTATTGATGTATGAAATGACCTATGGACCAATTATCGACGACGAAATGATGAGATATATATGAGAAAACGAATATTGCTATCGAAATGAGCGCGAGCTTGGCAGACTCACAGTCAGTGCTCTCGGTGGTCGGCAGCGAAGGCGAAGCAATCCGAACTCAATTTGATTTGGCGGAGAGTCTTGCGTCTCGCGGGAATCTAATCTGGTCTAAGCTCGACCTGCAAGTGGTCACGATATGATGCGGCGAGTTAGCAGCCCCCGCTGTTCCCGCTGCCACCACTATACAGCAAAAGCAACAGCGGTAGCTACAGAAGCAAAACTCAATATTCAGCCAGTTGGAAAGCTTATTAAGGATGCCACTCAGACGGAACGCGGACGTCAGCATATCGTATGCAGATATGCGAAAAGCATGTAACATTACCAACCATTTTGTCATTAACAAATGTGACCTTTTGAAATTATGTCAAGAAGTAATTTTAAATACATGTTTTTTCCTCACAAAACCAAAACAAAAAGCAATGTTTCGGTTAATTAGAACTAAGACCCTAGGCCTAATTGATCGATTTGTATCCTCCAGCCGGGCATGGTAACTAATAGGCAACTAATTGGTGTTTTCCTCTCTTCTTCCGCGTGGAGCGGCTAACCGATGTTAAAGAGCCGCCATACATCTCTCCGGGCCTAAAGGTTGCTATCTCCTGAGATGGCTGGCGCGAGGTGGGAATGAGCCTGCCGCCCTAGGTCCCCTCTCAGGGGCGCTATGATTCTTCCCGACGCACGCCGAACAGCGCTCCCCATTCCACGCGAACATGTTTACGAACTTGTTCCCTTTCTTGTTCTTTTAATGCAGCGCAACATCGCAATACAATGGGAAAACGCTCGTAAATTTACAAAGCGATGTTTATTTTTGCATTAAATTTTAAACATCGGGTAATACCCACAGCGATATCTCCGTCCCCTTCGAAGTGAATTTCTTTCCCATGTCTATTTTCTTCTTCTTCCTCTTCTGCTACTACATTTTATTTGTGTTTAAGATACTTGTAAATCTTCACAGGCTGCTTATAGATTATTTAAAATACCTTTAAAGAATAAATATAAATCGTGACATGAAAAATTGTGATTTCAAGGAAATATCAGCAAACGAGGACAAAAGACATTTATGAAAAGACGATGATTGATCGGTCCCAAGACTCTTCGGTCAAAACACAGAGATGACAAATGTTGCGGCTACCACGTAAAAGAAAAAAAAATATATAGAAAAACTTTCGCTTCACAAAAGTTTTATGAAAAATTATCGACGATTGAATTTGCACCGTGTGTGGTGTTGTTGCTGCTAGCTGGTGCACAACAAGCAAAATGCTGGTGGTTGGTTGTTGGTTGTGGGTTTGCATTCGCAATGCTATCCGTTCGTTTCGTTAAGTCTCGGAAAGTTTGCAATCCACCAGGGAGCGCATCAGTTCGGCAAACATCACATCAGCGATAGGGAAATGGACAAAACCCTCGCGCACGGAAGACCTTCCCGTCGCCTTGCCACCTCTTCGCATCCGTATAGCGCGTTTGTTCTGCGAGAGCCTCGGTCTCGCATCTATCTTTTGCATGAGTGGATTTATTTTGTTTGCGGCCGAGGGTTGTTTGTCGTGTCTAACGTGTGATTTCGTTTTTGGTCCCCGATGTTTATCGACGCGCTCCTTATTCAAAACCGAGTACATTGCTAGACTTTACGGTCGGGATGATCCGTTGTCAAATATCTCGTTACGAAGGAGCTCCTCACTCACATCCCGCAGGACGATTAATAATTAAAACTTCATTCTTCACCTGGAATAGCTAAGCAGCGACGTCAAATAAGATCAGGTTATCTCAAACTAATCTTATATTCTATGTTTAACCGCGTGCGCAATCAACTTAGATGAATTTAATTCCCCCCCGGAATTGATGTAATTGATTTTCATTTAATGCTGTACAGTTCTTCCACTTTTGGCGCAAATTTTCATCAAACAAATTAATTCAAATTCATGGTGGTTATGCTCCCAAGACAGGAACAAACGAACAAAGTCGGATAATAATTCATTTCGTGTCCGATGCGTAGCGCTGGCCGAAAAGTTCTTTCTAGCTTGCTTTCCAACATCCCATCGGTTGGCAGGTCAGGTCCCAGCATCCCGATGATTTATGAAAAATATTACGGACATGCTCGAACATGTCTTCGTTTCTTGTTCCCTGTTTTGAACCCTCGCCTTGTCCCAAGAAGACACAGAATGGCGCGCTAGCTGTGTGGTAACTTGGCAGCATTCACATTGAACATAACAAATTCTTACAAATCCCAAATGGATATTGCTGGCGTTGGCTGACCAATGGTTGCTACAATTTTGTTCCCATAAGGGATTTCAAAGTTTGCACGCTGTCGGAATACGACTCGTTTTAATTCCACGCCCTAAACTTGAACAAAGTCGATATTCATTAGAATTTTGAAAATATTTGGATAGGGGAATTGTTCAGCACGTCAAAAATAGTAAGAACTAGTAGTGAGAGAGAATAAGTAAGGTGGTGAATTGATTGATTCGGGAATTCTAGTCAGATTGCAATTTTTTATGGTGGGTCCCATCAGGGAATTGTAGAGCAGAAGAGGTCGTGTTGGTTTTTAAGAATATTGTTCGGACACTTTTGTATTCAGCACAGTGCGGGCCGAGACTACCCAAGGGATGACGAGACTGATCATCCGCTCGAATTCCTTATCGGAGCCCGCAGAATTAGACAGACGTCTTGAGAAGAGAGAAGGTGCCGCTCTGGTTCCTAATTCCGCAACCTGCGGTCGGTAGGAGCAAATCCACTCATGCCGCATGCATTTTTCAGCTGATTCCATGCTTGTTTCGCATTCTTGTCTCGACTGCCTTGCCTTTTGCTACAGATTGTTTTTTTGTTGGTTTAGAGGTCTTGTCTTGATTTAAAAATTTATTCAATAATTTGCACCGCACAGCAACCACAACCAAAAAAATATATTCTAAAATGTGCTTAAATGTTCTAATTCAATGCGCAGACGCAAATAAAATTTCTTAAGCAGACAATTCGTATTCAGAATTCATTTAAATCGATATTTACACATGCCATATATGCGATATAGGCTTTTTTGGAATTTCAAGGCGCTAATGAGGGGAGAACTCAAAAGCGGCAATATCATCATACCGGGAAAGGTGCTTGTTATTTCAACAATTTGTACGAGGTGGTTACAAATCGACGCGTACGTGAAGACGTATCGAAATGCGTTACAAATGAAGTGTCGATGCTGGTGCTACTCGGTCGAATCGAACATCTTTGCGCCGTAAAGCTGCGATTTGGCCATCGAGATGTACGTCGCGTTTAAGCCAACGACGCCCCGGGGGCAGATTGCTTCGCATCCGGTCTGCGTGCCATTTGAATTCATCAAATCTTCGCTTATACATTGACCAACTCAAACGTTCTCCCACCAAACTTAGATACATAAATATATAAGAGCAATTTTAAGGAAAAATTATTTATATAAATTTGGAAATTTCGGGCTTCCTATTTTAGAAAAAAAAAACAATTTTATATAAATGTAATTCCATGCAATTCCCCACATTTCGTTCATTGTTGTTTTCGCCTTTCTGCAATAGTGCAAAGTAAGCGGGCGCTGAAAGCAATATCGAAGAATTCCCGAACGTAACACTTCCTTCCTTCTTCGGTAGTGAGATGCTGCCATAGAGCAGACAATTTCAACGGCATATTCTTTAGAGCTACCTTTATTTCCTACCAGCGCTCAAAAGAAGAAACACACAGCTATCCCTACATTCCCTACATTGGGAATGATAAGATGATACGCGCATATTCCGCAATGTCGAAATAAAAGTCCGCTCGTGCAGAACACATTTCGAATCGGCTTTCGTTGCTAAAACGCAAAGCATCGATGGTGTCGATGCCATCCTCAGAATAAACAAGCAAATCAAACAGAATTGTTCAAACTTGTACTGACTGTATTATGTGTCTCCCTAGAAATAGGTATAAGCAGTTTCCCTATGCATAGAGTTAGTTGCTGCCTTAAGAATATTTCAGATACAAACTGTATCGGAGGTGTTACCTATAGAAAGCAAAGAAAGCCTCTTTCGGCACACTAGGTGCTGTTGTCATTCAATGCTAGTGGATCGGCAGTAGCTAGCTAGCTGGTGCAACCCCATGGGATGCTACCGAAACGGATAGTGGAGTGACAAGGCGCGAGACGGCTAGGCAGCTCTTGCTCCTGATGTCAGCGGTATGGCATGTCGTCGTCAACGTTGGCGGTAGCGGAGGTGTAGGCGTGCATTACCATACTCTTAACACTTCATCAAATGTTCACGCGGCCCACATCCACTCGAGCCATATTTCCACGCCGCAAATCCGCACGTAGTCATCCTCATACATATATGTACTATGTACCTCCCGACCGGTTGAAATATTCACGAATCGTATTACATTTCGAAATAATACACTTTGCCGCAACCCTCGACAATCAAAATTCACGCGCGAAGCGAAGTGTGTTTGCATATTACGCTTTATTGTCGCACTAATCAAAATTCTCATTATTTTCATTGTTACGCGAACTGCCGCGGACAACTCGCTGATGTAATTTCATCGGCAAATCATATTGGATTTATGCGGACATTGCTGGTGTGTCCATATGTCAAAAATACCGATTTTTTAGGATTTTATTGGCATCACAGGTTTTTCTCTTCTAAATACAAAAATTATCAAATTTACTTAGATAGTAGACTGCGCTGCATATTATGTATATGATATCAACATATTGGACATGTTAGTCCCAGCATGCAAGTTTATTAGCGCGGCTTGTCAATCACTCCCCGGCGATGTCACTCGTGTCAGAACTAATTGCATAATTAGATAGCTTCCGCAGTTCTCCGTCGTGATGGATGCGATTAGAACAATTAAAGACCTAATTGGGCGATGTCTAATTCCAGAATGACAACATCTCCAAGCATCAATTATTTCTCCTATTCCTCGACATAAATTTATTCAGAAGGCACATATAACAACAAATTATCAATTCCTAGTTTTTGCTAGACTTTGCTAATATTAACGAGTATTAGAATAAAATAGAAAAGAGCTGAGGATTGTGCGGAGTGGTGGAAAACCAAGAAAAATTGGAAGCAATCGGGAAACAGGCGGGCAGGCGCAAGGTGCGCACACATAGGATCGACTAACGGGACAGGCGTGGCATGACGACGGCGGCAAGCGCACCGCCTCCGCGGATTTAATCCGAATCCACCCACATCTTAATTCGCACTGCACTTGATCTCTCGCTCTTCGCTTTTCGCTTCGCGTTTAGTTCTGTTGTTCATCACAATGGTCTTACATCAACTTTTACTGAATATCTGAAACTGCAGAGAAGAAGAAGAAAAAAATGTATTGAAGGCACACGTATGAGCACACGAACAATGTCGAGTGATGTACGTACCACCTCAGATTCGAGGGTTTGCTCTAACGAATGCACTTATTAAGTGAAACACCGAGGGTACGCATTCCTCCAGGGACTCGCTTCGGAATACGTCGGCAGGCGCGGTATTATTTTTTATCCTGCTTCGAAGCGGGGCTTTTTTTTTAATCACGCCAAATCAAGGGTAATATTTTATTATTGTTTTATGGTCTCTAAAAATTACCCGCAACTGTACCAAAATTTTTCTCTTTCTAACAAAACCTGTATTAATAATGCATCGATTTATTGTTCAAGAAATGGAATGTATAAGCATCAATCTACACTTTACGATCGATTCCCAAAACGAGAGCGATATTATAATCATTTTACTGCCAATAAGTCAAAGCTCTAAAATAAAAGAATGCGGTTTTACTGCTGGCACCACAAGCATTCTTTCCATTCGTCGCGTTACAAAAATAACAATTTGTTTCCTTGTTTGCATTGTCATCGCAATCATTAATAATCCACTAGGTCTTAGCATAAGCAAGTGTAATAAAAACATGATAAGCATTAATTATTTTGAATGCATGGGTAGAGTTGATTAATCCGCGGCTATAATAATAAATCCAGTGTTTGAAGGACTGTTCCTAGTGATCCCACAGGGGATGGGATCGGCAGCTTCTATCAAAAGTGAAGAGGGCTGGCTGGTTGTATGAACGGCAACAAAATGATTGCATGAAGAACTAGAATTAGAATGATACGAGCTAGCTGCGCGGTATGATAGTGCGAGAAGAAAAGTAGTTATGCCGTGAGTCAGGCAGTATCGAAGTCGGGGGTTGACTCAACTCCTTGGGGACTTCGACGGACCCGCTCTGCGAGGATGATGGAAGCTTCAGTCAATCCCGGTAACGCGTCTTTTCAATCTGTCTGGCACCCTTCATTACCCAACACAGCTGATATAATTTTTCATAGAAAATCTGATCATGCGCTATTGTCAGTAGGAAACAAAATCAGATTCTTTCACCAATTAAAACATTTACATTTTGTATAAATTATCGCCATCGTATTGTTTATGCGAAATTGAATAATTTACGACGATGGTTTAGAGTGCGATGCGCTGTAAAATATTTATCGCCTCCTCCCACAGGTCAGAATAAAAGGGTTCACATGCACACATATCACACACATATCAAGCAAACGATGAGGAGATCCTAGGTCCTTGGTTCTAAGATCTGAAGGATAAAAAGTGGTCGGGTATAAGAAGACTAACTGAATTCTAGACTGGAATTGAGAGCACCCGCCGGGCTCGTGAAATCCATCACATCGTCTTTTCATAGCTGCCGCCGCCCGCGTCTACCGTCAAGAATAAATATCAAGCAGCGGCGGTGTCGCGCATAAAGTGCTCTTCTTCACTGCATGGGACTGCACTATAGTGTCCCTCGTACACACACATCCCCACATCCTCAGCAAAAATCTCACTTCACCATAGATATAAAAATAGTGCCGCCATCTACTTCGAGCATATAATGAATAGATAATGTGCGCGAGCGGCGGCAAATGCAAATTTTCTTCTACCTTACATCAATCTTTTCCACTTCGCAGAGCCATCAGTTACCAAATAAGAAGTCAGAGGAGAATGAGATTCGTTCGGCCGCGAAACAGGCGTTTAGAAAACCGAAAACGAAAAGTTGATACGGATTCGAAAGCAAGGTAGTACAAGCAGAAACACGAACTTGTTTCCAAAGTGGGTTTGGGGCTTGATGAAGTGAGCCCACGGGTGCATCGACTAGTTGGGATTTATGCGGCCCTAAGCTCGCAACGATCCCGCAGCTCAATTGCCACGTTTGTTTAACAATTGAGCCGCGCCTCGATCGCCTCGTCTATTATTCACTGAGGTGGCGGTAGCAGCATTGGTAGGCGGGCATTTTTATATTCGTATAACTTGAGTCCAGCAGACGACGACGTTGACAATATTTCCTGCGCTCCGCTCGGGTCACTTCAGAATTTCCCTGGAGGCATCGCACCGCGCCACGCAGTGTGCTGACCACCTAGCGGAAAGTATTATTTTTCATTTCATTCCGCTGTTCGAGTTTTCTACTTCTCAGGGAAACTTTTTATTTGCAAATTTGTGCCAACTGAAAATTTATTATCCAGACACGCAATATATCTATTAGAAATGACTAATTTTTGAGCATTTATACGTTTGTTTATTCAAAACGCACAATACGTGGAAAAATCCACCTCTATATGTATCAGTAATAGAAATTGCAAACGAAATTGTTTATTGATTAGAAATATGCTTCCCTTGTGTAAACTTCTCGTCCGGCACCCAGTAATGAAATAATAAAAAAGAATCCCTCCGGAGTCCGCCAGGCTTTACCGAGAGTCCGATGATTTGTAGAAAGTAATTTGTAAAAAGATTCGAGAAAAGTATTTCATACGATTGTAAGTGTAAACACAGGACAAAACGAACCCCTGAAAGGTTTTATTACTTTATCACATTCCCAGAGAGATGCAGTACATGCATCAGATAGGGTCGAATTGATTTGTTTATTGGTCATAGACAATACCTACATACATCTATACCAACTCGAGTGTAAATGAGATCAAGTGATGTATTGCGCGAAAGAGTCGTAAATCGTTTGCGTGGTCAAGAGTCCTGGATTTGTCGCAGGAAACCCTTTAGATGTCCGGCTGGCGAGCGCACAAACGCAATGCGTATCTATAGCAGAAATATGACCGCTAGCAGTAATCTCCGTCTTTCTTTCACTCGCATCGTGCACCGGCGACGAATTATAGCTCTTGTCACGGCTGTTCATTTGTAGATGGAGTTTGCGTTCCCGAGGGGCCATCCCCAATCACGAGCTGAGAAAATTGCTTATCTCCTGTAGGAAGAGCGGAAAGCGGCGAAGACAATGCAGTCGGTACAGTGCGCTTCAGCTTCAACATCACTACCTGAATATAGATATACGAGAATATACCTACACAATAGCGAGATGTGTCAATTACTGTTGAGTACTAGCAGCCCATCCGTTTAATGGCACTTGTAATCAACCGCAGCGTTTTCGTTTCTTTACCGTTTTCTTCGAGGGTGGAGAGATGAACGAGCGGCTTCATATTTCTCGCGTCCCAGTTTCTTTCTTTACATTCGTTTTACTTAAAATAATGCCCGATTCATCATCACTTATCATCATCCCTCGTCTTAATAATCCTCCTACGTTTCATTTTCCAGCTTCTTCATGCTTCGGTTGCTTTCAGTCTATTTAGTTTGACGCAATCCAACTCAACATCCAACCAGACGTCTATTTCACCAAATATTGAAAGAAGAAATTAAACAAGAAGAAATTTACAGTAGTAGAAATCCACAAAAAAAAAACTTGAAATTTTAAATCACAACATGAAAATCCCCCAATGACGCTGCTAAAAATCGCGATGCGCCGACACGAGAGCAAACTTTTCGCCAAGTCATTTATCTTATCTCCCGGCATAATCCACTGCTTCTCTTGCAGCAAAACTCCTACAAGCCAACATATTCTCATCATTTATATGTGAACATGTGCATAACACTCTCGTTCGTTTACATAATTCACGAATAACAAGCGCGTGATAAATCTCCAACACCAGATTTTTACGTCCTGCACTAGTGCTAGTGCTTCCGATGCAATTACGGATTGTTCTTTTGCTTGGGCTCTCCTTCTCCCTGCCTACACATTACACACGTTTCAATTCCTCGTATTGTCGCTAATGTGCCGCGCGTCAGAATGCATTTCCAACAACCCTCGGCATAATGAGGGTGCATTCAAGCCGCTGAATTCATTCGTTTCGGACCGCAGTAGTACGAAGTAGAGAGTGCAGAACGTAGTACGCGTTTTAGTCCTCATTAAAACAACTAACCCCTGACCTGCATATATCAATAATCAACATTCGAATGGCTTGGCTTACAGGCGACTGGCGTTGATTGCGCTGATTGTCTGCGCTCTGACTCTCCGATTATCGTTTTTCTTTCCAAATGCCATCAGCACTCAGTCACGTAACTTCGTTAGCAATTAAATCCTATAAATATATCGCCCACCATCCCTTGTTTAGATTTGGAATTTGTGTAGTATATTACTATCAGATTTAGAACCGACTTTAAAATTTAGTGGTTTTGGCCTGTACGTAACTTTTGGTCAAGATTTTTAAAGTGGTGGTATTTTGAAACACCCAGACTAATTTGGCAAACGCAGTGGACTTGCTGCATGAATGATGCAATATCAGTGGAACAAGCCACACTCGTCTAGTTGTCACGCAGGTTCGGCGCGCACGTCCGACCTGTGTAAATAGGTAATTATCGTACAGCCGAAGGCCACTAAGGAGACGTCACGCAGAGCAGTTAATTACTCGATTAGCGATGGCACGTCTCCCAACGGCGGCGGCGGCAACGCCAACAACGGCAACAACGATGTCATACGTGTGTCTATCTATCTATCTATCTTCGCATCTACGCTTATCATAGAGTATTATCGAATGCCAGCAAACGGCGGCAATAATCGATATCGTTTCAATTAATTTAGCTGCTGCTATTAGCGCTGACACGCCGCAAGCTACAAACAAATGTAGTTCGTACAATTGTTCGATTATTTCGTTTTATGTGTGATTATTTAAATTGGTTTATGTGGAAATGGGACATACATAATTTTTAGAATTCGACGTAACCACAAACCGGAAAATAAGGTTTAATTAGAAATGTGGTTGTATCCGATATAATAACATCCCCAAATGACCAGTAACATATTGGTGCATGGGGAGCATAAACCCACCGGACATCGGTTACACGCGCTGACCTCGCACTGACAGAACGCATTAATATTACATTTTTTCACCAATTTTACAATGTAAATATTTTCAATCCCAAAAGAAAAATGTTTCGTTCGAGATGATTTTGACAGCGGTCGTTTTATTCTATTTCATGGCAAATTTAGTTTGTCCCAGAAAAAAAAATTGTCTGTCCTTTGACTTTATCGTTTCTTTTGGAAAATCGGTCCCTAGACTGCACGATGGCTAAGTAGCATAACCGAAGCAGGCGCTCAAAGGACGAACGAAGTAGATTTGTAGAGAGTAGAAGCATCAGATATAGAGCTTAATTAAATATTCCTGTCATTCTAATGAATTTAAATTATAAACGCGACTGGAGGACCACAGTCTCCACACAATTCTGACGACATACCACACTCACTTCCCACCTTTTTACATAAAGCAAAAACAGAAAACTCCATTAACTTTTCACAATTATATCTTCTTCTCCCCAGGTTGTCATAAATTCGAGAAGGATACTCAGGTCTAATGTGGTCACCGACCACGTATGAGGTTGAGACTGTGCATTAGCGGTCTAATTAACTTGGAAATGGCAACCAGCAATATGAAAATTTCATCATATAAAAGAAGGGGTTAGCAAATACAAAAATCTGTTTTATTTTTAGTATTATTTTCTAAATTGACTATGCTTTGCCTGGTTGAAATAAAGGATTCCACATCTCACACACACAGGATGCTAAAGTGAAATCATTTCCGTTGGTGAAAAACGTTTTTGCTTCATTCAGCTAATGTGATAAATGTATATCCGGAATGTGCGGATATCGCCAGGACTCTTCCGTAATGGATCCATTAGGCAAACGCATGCTAGCCTTTTAGATCCTCGCGGCTTGCCGACTACGGGTCACCAGGTGACGATTTGTCACATCTCCGAAGGCGCCGAACAAGCTTCTACCATTTCGCGGCCGACCACAAGAGGATTAAACTCCAACTCGCCACCGCTGTTACCACCACCGCTCGTACCACCATTGCCACAAACCGACGAAAGGATTATTTCCATGGATGGAATGATAATTGGTAGATCTTCGCGGCTTGCAAAACGGAGCGAGAAAGCGTGCACAAAGTTACAAAACAAAATTACTCGTAATTAACAAGTTTGCAAAGGTCGTATTGTGTCTTTAGTGGGACTGGGAGACAGACATGCGAGGACATCGAACATGCGAGT
>JARJDU010024930.1:0-20676 GCA_030264695.1 Lissagria laeviuscula | reverse complement strand
TTCATGCCGAAAATATGCTCAAAAATTGAAATATTTAACATTTATTTAAAGAAACAAATACATATCCATTGTTAAGGAGCGTGATTTATCTTCATCTTTTCTTCTATCGCGGAATAAACTAACCTAGAATGAGGTTTTTGTTTGCAGAAAGCAAGAAAATCGAAAAAATACAAATTAGTAACATACTTAATTCTTGTTGTCTAGAGCTATTTGCTTTGGCCGACGGTCCAAAATTTGGTAAAAATGCCACATCGCATTATCATTGAATAAATTTGTAGAGCGCATAGTTTCTTTTTAGTAGGATGATGCTTCACAATGAAACGATGCAACAGTTTCTCATGCTTTCAGCATTTCCACATCACTCGTTATGCGAAACATCACACGTTAAGCGAGTCAATTTTTAAAATAATTTTTGCTTGTTCTGTGAATTGCTCGTTATGCAAGGTGCTCGTTAAGCGATGATCCACAGTATATAAAATGCACGAAATATACCCGATTACTACAATATGCAGCGTTTTCAGCATCTGGAGTAACGGAAATATATTCTACATCAACATAAATCCAATGATTCATTCATTTTCTTATAGATAATTAATATAGCAACGTGACCGCCGCCTGCAAGATTTCCGCCCTGTGTGAAATATCAGCTCGGAAATGTAGTGTTTTTTTAAAATTAAAAATAAGTTAATTTTTTTTAATAAATAATCTCGCTCGAAGCGCACGAATATTGCACATACTCGCAATACTTACAATGCATACTGTACAAATCATAATGCTTTAATTAAAAGCGACTACGATTATTATATACTCCCTGCTCTTCGTAATAGTTTATTCGTTTTAATATTTTTTTATGCTTCAGCGATTGCATCGTCTCTGCAATTTCAATGCTTCCGATCCTTGCTTGCCATATTAGCCGTTAGCAGATATGCGATATCCGATATAAAACTGTGCACGAATCTGTAACAAAACTGCAGTGCCGGATTAAAATTTCTGTTCGACGAGCGATAATGCCGGAGTCGAATAGTACGAGAGCGCTTCAATGGCATTTCCAGCTTTTATGTCCTCAGCTATTACCTTCCCTACGTATTCGGTAGCTCTCCGTTCGACAGAATCCAGCTCTGATGTGGACCCTCTATAAAATCATATGTTTTACGAGAGTGAACTGGCTCGTAAGCATACGAATTTAGTTAGTGCACGTATAAAACGGAAATGTGGAAAATACATTGTAATAATATACAATTTTCCAATCGCAATCAATGTTATGGCAAGGGTTATTGAGTTTAAGTTGAATTGTATCAGTACCAATCAGGTTTGTGCCCTATGGGACATGTTAGAAATAGTTTATGGTTACAACTTCAATTATTATTTAAAAGGGTTTAGTTTATAAACGCAAAATTGTGGTAATTAAGTAATGTTTAATGTTTAAGTTTGAGATTAAAGAATAAAAGCAACACGATTCTATCGATATTAACCGCGGACATAATTTTTGAAATATTTCTAGTATAAATTGTAGGCAACTATATACACAAATTTTATAATATCCAGAACCAGAAATTCCTTTATCAGCCAATGGGTGGGTCAGTGGACGCTATAGATATATCAGTTTCTCTCACAATGATCGATGACAATCTTGATACAAGGTACTTGCTAATGATCAGCATAAAATACAAGTCAGCAAACTCAAGACTAAGCCTATCGCAAGCCTATCATTTCCGTACTGTTGTGAATGCACGTATGCTGCTAGAAAGCTGTCTAAGCTTGCTTGATGCTACGCCAGCTGGCAGCAGTCACCACTCAGTACGATGTCAGTTGTGTACAATATCTATACGCACATGCGCAGTAACATATGACAGCTGGCAGCAGTCACGGTCAACACTAATAAGAACTTTTACAAAATAAATGCCACATTGAACTTGCCAAAATTTCTAAAAGTATGGGCAACCAAGTATACAATAAGGCCATCCATGATTTCTTTCGATGCGTGGTAATATTTCGGTTATTTTTACAGACAGCGATATAATTCTTTTTTGCTCTAGATGAAGGGGTACAATTTTTGGAGGAGAATTCTAATTCTTTACACTACAGATATATTTCTTTGACAACCACAAACTTCTCTTTCACTTTACATGTTAGCGCGAGTCAAAATTATGTTTACGCGTGAGGTTGAGGCAAGGTAGCATGAAAATAGCTTAGCCCTAGATAGATCATCAGCATGATGACATATCAGAAGGCACTAGACCGGAAACAAGGATCCATTGGGATGACAGGTATTTCGGCATGATGTTATTAGAAAAGCTACTCATTCTACTCGAAGATTAATATAATTCCGACATGGATGGATGGGTTTAGTCGATTGGGGGGCAGTCATTCAGCATAAGATTTATTATAACTTGGCCCATTAGAAATTCGCAACTAGAAAACGCTATCTGTTTGCAACTGCTGCCTATACTACCAAGAAACGGATACTTGAATAAACGACGCTTCCAAATACACGCTGGAGGTACGGGAGAAATTAGTTTAATCCGTGTACAGACGACTTCTTGAAAGAATAAGGCAGCTAGTGGCATCGGAGAGTTGGCGAATTGGGAAAACGCGCTCGGCCGGAATGAGAGGCAGTTATAAATTCGCAATAATAAGCGGTCGGGTCGCTTTACAGTACTGACGGGATAGCCCCGAAGGGTTATCAAGCTGCTGTCCTGCAATTCCTTATCCATAAGCTTTTGCGAGCATTCCCCGGCCATGCTTCTGCAGCCCGAGCACCAACCGACACATATCCTACCATCGTCCCAGTCCTATACACATAGATATATTCCCTATTCCCATTCACATCTCCGCTTCCGCATCGCTGTTACATTTTCGTCCGGCGTGCCGGCACGCATATATCACGGCGACGACGGGCGTACCCTGAATCCCAAGGATAATTCACTTTTACCTTACACCAGACTCCACTAAAACCTTGCATCTAAACGCGCACGCGGCCACTCTCCGATGTCTTTTTGTTTATGCCTGATAGTGTACTAACTCTGTTTAAATCAATCCCGTGAAAAGCATATTTTCCGGTTTTCCTTTCTTCATGCGGGCGAGGGCGCGTGTGTAGTGACCAGTTGCACCTTACCTTATCAAAACTACTTGGGGAATCAACGCGTGGCGTAAAGCATAAAATGTTGAAATTGAATTTGCATTGGTGCGTCGGTGGTGGCATGGCGCGGGGAGGTGTAGTAGCTAGTGCATGGGATACAGAGCAAGGCTCGCGTAGGGTTTTATTACGTCAATAAGAAGAAAGTGCACATACGGAAAACGGGGGGACGGAAGTAAGTACACAAAACTTTTCATAGTTCATTTTTGGCTTTTATGTGCAGAATGTTGATAGAAGTAGCTGAACGGCACACTTACATCACGTCGACGGGATACTACTGTTGGTAGTTTCGGTCGTATGTATATCTTCAATGTGTGAGGAGCAACAGCGAAGTGCAAGAGTTAGTTCTGCAGATGCAAAGAAGCAGCGAAGAATGCGACACAGGAAGCAGTCGACTAGGAAAATAAAGAAGAAGGGGAAAATATCAAAATGGAAATTCAATATTGCCTCATCGCCGTCATAGGTTATGTCTTTAGCTTTTCACCCTCAATGTAAGCTTCTTGAATAAAATAATAAATATTTCAAAAATGCCGTAATTAGCTCTTTCAACTGACTTCTTACAGACTGTGCAGGCATGTAATTAGGTTTCTAGTTGCTTGAAAGAGTAAGCAAGGCTCGGACATTTTCTTTCTTCAAACTCACCCATTTATCCAACTATCTGCTCTCAGATTTGATATTACCATAAACCGTGAAGAACCGAGGCGTTACAAGATGATAGGTCCCTGCCGTCGAGGTAACGACGTGACGGTAATGCCGTCGTCCTAGGATATTTATTTTTATGCGTCATTTGCTGGCATACATGGGCGAGCCCAACGTCTTCCAGCCATTGGTGCCCAAGCAGAAAACAAAAGCTCTCTTGCTTGCATTACGAGAATCGACGGCGATGACGATGAAACCGTCGTTGATTGAGGTACGCCATCCGGCTCGTTATCGATTGGAATTAAGACCAAAATGCCGTGGAGTCAATCCAGTCAATCGGTAGCGAAAGCACGAAAGCAAAAGTAAAGTAAAGTAAAACTCCGAAGCGCCGACCTTTCCATCGAAATTAAACAATAAATCAAAAATCAATCACCGCTGCTTCGCGCACAGCTGCCGCCAATTGGCACAAATAACTTACACACAGCGGCGCGCCGCGAAGAGCACGCGATAGCGTCAAATAGCAAACCTCGCCATGTTTACTGCCTTCATATTATCACCGCAGGCTTGATATTTTATATATATATGTGATATATCTATAGTAGGTTCTTTTCTTGCGGAACTTTTGGGACGTTATTGACTATCAAATAATTTCCCCGATACGCCTGGGACTTCGAGACGTTGATTCAATCCGAAGAAAAAGAAGTTGTGAATCTCGCCAAAGCGACTGATCGTTATCATAAGTAACCATCATATATTGGAATATATTGATTGGGTAATTGAGTTTACTTATCGACAATTCTATCCAGAATCCAGTGCAGCGATTGTGATTTTGTTCGCTTTATCAAAATTACATCAAGCTTTTTAATGAGTTCTTGAATCTGATTACATTTAACTGAAATACTTTTAACTTTTTGAAGTGCATACTTCTTTTCGCATGCCTGGCAGTGCACGTTTGACAGACGTTTTTTAAGAACCAGTTTTAGTTTAAAACTATCTAATAACCTATTAGCGCCCACAACGAAATATGGAACTACGATTCACGGCAATTTTGTAAGATTTTTGCAGAATTTTGTAAGGTAACTTCTTACTTTAAGTATTATAAGCCACGTTATCTCTCTTAACATTTTTTACTAACGGGCATCTTGCTTTTTCAGTTTAAACCAGGTTTAAACTAACGAAAAAGCAGTTGCGTTAAGTCTTACTTAACGCCACAGGTGTTGTTATAGTCGTTCGTGCTCGTTGTCGCTCATCATTCACGCAAAGCAAGCAAACCCACCCGTCAATGTCTGTAAAAGCTGCTCGTTTGATGCAAAATTTAGTGTCAAACCAGCGCAACTCGTTATAGTACTTACGCTGCGTTAGCCGCTGTGCGTGGTGTACTGTATCGCACGATCAGTGCCTTTGGATAAAATATTGTACGAATCACGTGCGTTAATGTTTTACTAATGCTCGTTCTGGAAACCTCATTCGCGCTCGTTAAATCAACCTTAACGCAACTCGTTGCGTAGAATACTAATAACGAATCAATTTTGTTATAAATACAATTTATTTGAGGTAATTGTTGTCGTATTTTTGTATTTTGATTTCTATTCGACCACACGCTTGATTATTAAAACCAAAATTGTGAGCTCAACTTATTTCCTATTTACACTTGTTTCGTGTGGTCATTAGCACACACCTGTTGTTTTTTTGCGAGTTAGTAGTATTAGTCGACGCACAATTTATAATTTACAGTATTTTATAATCGAAAGCATATAAGTAATTATCATAAATATAGAATAACATATCAACTAATTAATTAATTTTAATTATTCCAATGCATTTTCCATACCGCCATACATTATTTTTGCCACTCCAATTGATAATTTAAACTTCTATTTATATTTATTGTAATTGAATAATAAATTAATAATTCTTCAATAACGTGCGGTCACCGCCGCACGACACCTGAATTATCGTGCATTTCATCGAACCAGCTATTCAACGCCACCCCCGGTCGTTACAAATTGCATAATAATTCAAGCGGAATTTACACCTTAGTCCTCCTGGATTAGGCAAATTGCTCCCAAATATATGTTAACAAATTAAATTTTTGTTATTAGATTAAACACTAAGCGATAATGCTGGCGGTTGGTTGCGAAAGGGTTGAAAAACTCTGTCCGCTTGCATTCGCATAACTCCGGTGTGAGGCGTGCAACATTTAAAATGTGATATTAAAGTGATATTAAAGCTTCGCGCACAGGCTTTCCGCCAAAATGCCTCTTCCCCCCTCCCCCATCCATTAATGAGAGAGAACGATAATGATCGTCGCTTTTTAATGAGTACAAAAGGGTTTTAGGGTTTTCTGCTTTCGGATAAAACGTACATTAATTTCACTATGCATTCCTCTCCCACCAGCACCTATCTCTATCCCAATCTCATTTTCTCTAACGTTGTGCGTGCCTCTTCCTTCTCGTCCCGTCACTATTGCTATTTCTATCTAAGAGCTACCGCAGAAGACAAAAAAAAAGCCTAGGAGGACCTAGGGCTTACGTGGCGTGGTAGGTTTTTGCGTTCGTGCACGCAATCTTTTTCCCTCCAGCTTTTTCTAACTGTTTTTCCTCTAGCGCCGCTCCGAATCGTTTACGCTGTTTTCATTTTTGTGCGTTTTTCGGCATCCTTTTTCCATTTTATTTAAATTTCGTTAACTTGAACGACGGCGGCGCCGGCGCACGTTCCGTTTTCGACGTCGCTGTATATAATTAAAATTAAAAATTAAAATAAAATTGCAAATAGAAGAGCGACCCCGATGAGCTTTTGTGCATTTACGAGTTTGCGAATTAATTTCGTTTTAGTTTAATTGCAATTAAAATTGCATATTAACCGGATTTGAATTTACATAATATGCATTTTTAATTAATTACACACGTCTGTCGGTTCCATATTCTCTATGTGCGCGCTGTTGTTATTATTAATTTGTTTCACTGTTATGCTGTTGTGTTTTTCCGCATTTGATTGAAAATGCGATCGTATACATATTTCCTAGCATACAACCGCAATACCGAACGAAAGAAAGAATCCGTGATTGTTCGCATTTATAGAAATTTATTTATTTATTTATTGCATAGGAATTAATTTATTGATTTGCAATTTATTTGCATAATAGTATTAATAAAAAAGCACAGAGAGCGCTGGCTAGGACTTGTTACAGGAAAGACCAACATTCAATAGTATAGACTGGAAACCAGCAGCGAGAAGAAAAAAATGATAGCTAGTATTGGCAGTCGTTGGCGTGTAAATACTAGTCCTCGCTGAGATCTACCTGTAGGCACCAAACTCGTGTCTCCATCTGTTTTCGTTTCGAAGCTACAATGATTTTTATTTCGAAAAAAGTTCAATTTTCATTCATTTCAGATTATCACTCTTGCACCCACCACAAGATAAAGACCGCCAACAAGAAGTGTTTGCTTAAATAGGATTGAATTATAAGAAATTTCCTTTCTGATAATGTTTATTTCAACTTTCTGCGGTTTTAAACAGCGTACGTAGCTGTACTCTTGCAAAGTGAGAAGACAACTTTTAACCCAAACTCTGTAAACATTTTAAAGTCGTTAAACTCGTCAAAATAAGAAGACCAAGAAAAGAATGGAAAAAGACAACTGGAAATCGAAAATATTGCAAGAAATCGCTCAAAAAATAGAGTAGAACAAATCCATACACAACGGATTTTAAAACCTGAAGAGAGGTAGCAAATACTTCGAAAAGAGTGTCAGACGTAAATGCTTTCTACTTTTGTCGATGTATCGATCTATAAGTGCATCCAGTGGCGGTTTAAGACAATTTGGGACCCGGTGCAGAGTGTTCTCTAGCACCCAGGCCGCAAAACGAATTTTAATTTTTTCTTGATTAACATCTATTACAGTCCCCAATTCACAAACTTAGCACCCTCAAATTCGGGGCGGACTGCCCCTCTCTTTAAACCGCCTCTGGGTGCATGCAGAAGGCTGTGTGTTCATGATGCTTTAGTCATCATCGCTTTGCTTCAGTTTGTCTCTTCAAACACTGCAGATAAGATACCATATTTCACAACCAACTCCGTCTAGCAGACGGATGTTTCTAGTAAAGTAGATTTTACAGAATTTACTGTTATTAATGGCGGACAACCAGAAACTATATCGTTCTATAACTTCACATGATAAATTGGGGTTGAATAGGTGTAAACTGTGGTAGACGAGAGTATCCGTCTGTGAGACGGATGGATGGGGTTAAATAAAATGGGATTTTTAAATGGTAAACAGGAACAAATTTAAATCAGTGAATTTCATGCTAGGCAACTTATTGTACAGTATTCAATTTAACAAACTCACAAACTCAACACACAAATTAAAAACCGCATTCCTATTAAATCTGCCATCTACCAACAAACGTTTGATAAACATTAATAAAGTGCATTTCCTTTTGCATAAATGTTTTGCCCGTTTGTTAGCCCTCATACACCACAAACAAGCTGATAGAGACTAGAACAAAAATAACTCGTTACATTAATATCCAGCAATGTGGCCGAATAGGGAATTCAATTAAAGCGAGTTTTTACCATCTATTAAATTCAAAAACTGTTATTCCTGCATGTATTTCGAGGAACGTTTCATCGCGTTTTGCTTTGCTCTAACAAATGAAATTACTTTGATATCACTCTGTCCAACAGCTAAACATTTCCGGATGTAAAGTGGGATGTTTTGCCGAATAAAAGTCCATAATGATTCGGCACTGTAATTTTAACGAGAGGTAATTCTTCCGCTGTTTCATTCAATCCTTTTTTTTTCGCATTAAACTCGGTTATCGTGTCGCATCGAATTTCCACTCGCCGCACCCGCGCCGCGCTCAATGCCGGTAATTAATTGTTCTGCGTTATTATTTTTGTTGCCGTTTTCCAATGTGATGTTGTGTTTTTTTGTTGTTTTTGGTTTCTGCGCAATTACTCCCTAGCTTACAGTTAAACGAAATGTATATTTGACTTATTAATTGCTTTATTAATGAGATGTGGAGTTTGCGCAAAAATATTTTATATGTGAGCATATGTATATAAATGTGAGGCTGCAAATAATTCTGATATGCATGTGCTTTGTCTGTTTCGATTATTTTGTGGTGCTGATTATTTGCATAATTGTAATGAAGAAGCTATCTATATCGGTTTTAGTTCATATTTGACAATGCCTGCAAGCTACTTTGTATATGTGGTTTCAATCATCAAACGTAATCATGTAATTGTGGTGTAATTATAAATTAATCAAATGTTTCAATTATTGTTAAACATATCTGTTGTCTGCTCCAAATAATTTATTATTTGTTGCTCTGTATACTGAACATGGGACACAATCAATAATTGAGTGTATATCTAATCTCTTTATCATTTGCTTAGTTTATCGAATTAACCGACTCATTATTTTTATTGAATTAATATGACATGCACACTACATTAAGTAACAAAAACTGCATTTTGCTATAGAAGAAACTAATAGATCTCTATTGATTGTTGTTAATATTTTAGGCTTTAATGAAATATGTGTCATTTATATTTTTCTTTAATTTAGACCTCCATTCTTCCCTAGCCGCTACCGCACTAATTGAGTTTTTAACGTTAAGAGGCTCATTTACTCGACGAACTGTTTCTCCGGGTTGGTTCGAGTTGAAGCGTTCAGCAAGGAAAAGGTGAAGTCGAATGCGTGTTGTCGCTTATGTTATAAGTAAAGGACAACAATACAAGATTGCATATCGATGACTATGGCCTGTGTAAATGGGCCAAAAATTTACTTTCGGCACGTGACTGATTACGGTCAGGATATTTGATATTTTCACAAATTTCGCAAAGTAAATTATTAGGCGATAAATAATATTCGTCCGTAGCGTGCGATTTTTGCCTTCAACTCGATATAAAAGCCGCTAAAGTTAAAGTACGTTTTTCGAGATTTTCTAAATTAATTTTCAAATATTTCTGAATTGCAATTTGAAATTTAAATCGATAGTCGCATGATTTTGGGCAGGTATAAAAATTCGCAAAAAAAAATTTGAAAAAAAGTTTAATTTGTGTGATCACAATCCGCGCTAACATGGAGTTACCTATACCCGTTTGGTGGTAAATGAGCCTCTAAAGAAGGCGTTAGGTCCTTCCCTATTCTAATTGTTTTTTTTTTCTCTCAATCTAAGTCAAAATCGTTTTTCATGCTATTCTTCCTTCTGCCATACTCATATTGTAGTCTATCTTAGTCGTTGCAGTTTAACAAATACTAATACTGACAGTTCTTGCAGGGCATTATAAAGTTTGTTATTATATAACTAGCGAGATCTGTACATGTCATTTTCAGTGGCGGATTTATGCTCAGGCGCCAGAGTTCTCAAGACAGGGAAGACTCTAAATTCCGAAAGTGGCTCCTATATCAGCTCTAAATCTGCCTCTAGCTATTATCCACTATCGGCCTACGAATTCTTCGCATAACTTTCCGTTCAAAAATGTCCAACCGTATGTACGAAGAGACCTGATAATGGTTTTGTAGATTCTCTCTAGTGTGCTTATAAACATTTTTTGATCGGAAGACATGCGACTGCTCAAAATACGTTTTGTTTGCCCTCATTGAGCGATTTTTCATCTCAGAGTCCTCCTTTCCATTCTGTTTCAGAGTTACGCCACCTTACCGAAAATTCTAAACCTGTCTGGCGTGTTGTTAGTAATTCCAACAGGTGAGCCATATTTTCCTATTTATCCAAATTAAACTAGGAAGCAATAACTATTTCACCAAAACTAATAGCCGCCTGCCGCTCCTCAAGCATCTCTAGCACCACATATACAGGGAACGCAAAGTCAACACCGATCTCTTTTACTTTTCCAGCTGTGCATTAATTCTGAATCGTCTACAATTACACCAGAAGTACTAAAATTACACCTGATACACACACGTGCACATTTACTATTGTGTTTTAGTTCAGTAAACGCAAACGAAACGTGTAATATAATTGTTCAAATGTTTAAACCAAATCGACTCCGTGTTGAAACAAGTAAGACATAAAGTGCAAAGCAGTCGACGATGGTTGCATCGTTGTTACGCTATTATACCATGAACATAGCGTTGAAGGATATACTAACAAGGACGATTAAGTGGTCAGACAGTGGGCGGAGGCTCTTGTGGAGTTGTACGCTTTTCCGGCTGGTGCAACCATTTTACGACGAATAATTTCGTTTATGTCCCTCGTTTCGCGTACAGACTATGGGAGCTCAAACCTTTCTACCAAGGTTCCCAATAAACCTTCATGTTGATGGTATAACGACGTTGGAGTGCATACAATAAATGCATTTATACTGTTTGTGTGCACTTGATTGTCTCGTATACGTAGTTGCGGCTGGGAAGTAGGCTATTGCAGTATTGGTAGTTACGGGTATTTTTATTTTGTTAAATGTAACAAAAAGATTTTTAGGGATTCCTTAGATTGTAACAATTTTCTTAGGTCTCTATACGATTTAGCACCTCCATAGAAAGTTTCGTAATAGGTCTGAAATCCGGAAAATCTCCGATTGGCCAGTTTATCATTGGAAGCAAATCGATCACCAAATAAGAAATGCATGCAAACACAATATTATCCGACCCTATGAAAATCGACCGCGCGAAACCAGCAGGAATGGCAATATCGGCTACATTGTTGTTTCATAAGCCGCCGTTATTTGTCATTCACGTCGTCGCATTCAATTTCGCGAAACGCGAGTAGCTACCCGCTAAAAAACTAGTCTTCCTCGCTTCCGCGCCGTCTAACTTGCCGATCTGTCTGCCGACATCCCACTTATATATCCTCATATATTGCTCACGCCGAAGAATGGGTGGCGTTGCGTCGCGCCGGAAGAAGAATTGCTCCGGCCGGAAACGTGCGCGGACATATGAAAATATGAAAATTGTACAAACTTTCGAATGGAATAAATGTCCGGCGCAATCATCCGGTTGCCACCTGCTCTAGTATGTGCGTCTAACATGTCAAGCCACCTTTCGTCTAGATGCGAACTTCATTAGTTTGACGAACGAGGGGTGACGACGGTGATAAACCTACATGCCGCATGGAATGAAACCTGACGGCGGCAATAAAGAATGCTGCCAAAGGTTGAATCTCATAGCGGGAGGCGGACGGCCGTGGGCGGTAAATAATTTTTGTTTTGAGTATATGAATATCTCCGCATGTTGTTCGTAGATAGTTTCATTCTGGCAATTTTCGCATATTTTTGATTTATGCATGTTTCGTTCCTGGCTGTAAACAAGACCTAAATGGTACCACCATTTAAATGTATGTTATATGTAAGCCTGACGTGATTGCTGCCGTCTCCTGTATATTGTGATGTTATTCCAGCGCAGGAAAGGGCGTCAAGCGAAGGTACAAAAACACATTTTTCACTTTGTGCACTGGATTTTCATGCCATGCGGTACTTTACCATGTCTTTCTTGCTCCCTACCTGTCACTATCTATCTATCCACTTCGCGAATACCTTCATTCCATAATAAAACTACCATGCTTGGTAAATGAGGCTCTTCTCTTGCATAATAAATTATATTATTAACATAAAATATATAGATAATTTGAGCGTAAATATATTTATTTATAAAAAATTCACAATTGTTTTTTTCTTTCAGATGCTTGTATCCATCCACCATCAATATGTAAGAATATCCTACATGATTATCTTACTACTCGTCATTCCAGACGCGTTTCCAAGTTACATTTCGACACCCTTGCACGTCTAACACATGCAAACCCTGCCCAGCAGGAAGAGGCCGCGAGAGATGTTCTAGTCCAAGTTGAACGAGACTACTGCGAAAAAAGATCCCCAGAGTATTCCCAACAAAAGAGGCCAATCGTAAAAATATTCACACGTTAACAATGAACAGGAACGCGGCCGTTCAAAATGAAAACATACAACAACTGGTGGGAGGAGAAAGAGTGCTCGAAAGAAGCGGTTGCTGAAAGGCGTAGAAGAGAAGAAAGCGCAAAAAAAAGAGGCTGTGAACAAGTCAATATTTTCAATTCGTCGTTTCTATCAGTCGAATATTTGACAGGCGCATGCCGTATATGCGATTGAAACATGGACACGGCGCGTTTTTGCACGAATTTGTCCGCATTCTTTAATGCTTGTTATTGTTTCAGAACGCGAATGCGATGGTCAACATTGAAAAACAATAAGGATGGATGGCGAAAAAATTAGGATATGGAGAGGGCAAAGAATTATCATCATTGGCGGAGTGCCAATAGTTCGGGTCTACAGAATTAAACAGGAAACGACTTGAATTTGATATGAATGTAAGAGTTTTGAACTGAATAACCGACAGAATCGATTATTAGAATTCTCTTGATAATCCTGGAAATACGAATCTGCTTAATCCAATAAATCGCAAGATAAGTTGCTAGATGTGCAAGTGGTCTGGACAGAAATGCATCAGCATGGTGGAGAAATGGCGATAGATAGCCAAGTGCATGCAAGTCGCATCCGAACGACGACGGCAGGACCGTGTTGTGCATGTTGCGGCCATGTCCTGCCAACATCGGCGCGATGGGCTGGCCGGCAGACTCTCATTTGAATTCGATTCCCTTGGCGGCGGACGCGCTGATGCAGCTCGCCAATTAATTGCTGGCCGGCTCAACACGCAGTCCGTCGAAATCGATGTTTACATTTGCTATTTCCATCGCGTTTATCTCTTTGCCTACTAACTTGTTCACTTGCTAACTGTACACTTTACAAAAGTTTGTTATAGATAAAACAATGTGCATTGGAATCGTTTACATTTTGAGATAGATTGGACTAAGGCGGATGACTTTTAATTGGCGCATTAATTGATGAATGCTAATTACTTGCATGCTCAGATTGATAAAAATAGAAGAGCATCAGCAATATTTGCAAATAGAGCAAGTTGAACATATATTAGAAATTATGTTATTAAACATTTAAATCTATTTTATGCAACTTGATTAACACCATGCGTTTGATGACTGTTTACCACTTTGCGCCCATGAGCAATCTGACAGTTGCCACTGGTTGCCAGGATCAGTCTATATCCGCGCCGTCAAAAATTGACATCCGCCATTCGCTCTGCACACAGATATGCCATCTTGCAGGATGCATTTGTTTCTCGCGCATACTCAATTACGCACTCAGTTCGCTGTGACTAACCGTTCGTTTTCGTCGTGACTTATGCGTTTCTCACGATTTGCAAGCTATTTTCCATATAAGAATCATTGCAATCCGCTAAATTCTGTGCGTGAATGTATTCGGTCGTCGGTTTTGTCGTGGTCCCGTATGGATCTTCCGTCTTTCTGTGTGCGCAATGTCGGTTATCATTGCTGCATTTGTTTCTTGAATTGAGAAGTGTGAGTGTAAGGTTATAAAGCGCATTGCGTCGCCGGCTAATTCTTCGTGTTGTTAATATTAAGTGATTATCTTAAGAAACATCTATCGAACGGAAGGTATTTCTATAATAATGCAAATGGTAGTTTTGTTATTGGTCGAACAAGTGTTTGAATTCATTTTTAGATCAGATGACCGCAATCAACTAAAGGGACCACGAAACTTCAGCATCGAGTCGGCAGTTAGCAGTTTTAAGGTAAGTGTTATATCGTTTATTAAAAATGCGGCCATTGCGGGTAATAACTAGATAATCTAAAATTGCCATCAATATTATGATCGTAATTGAATACTTGCATCAGTTTGATATCGACAAACTGGTATAATGGTAAAGAAAAGTAGATTGAGAAAGCATTGATATATTTGAACGTCAGCAGTCGGACCTAGATTTTATCTAAATTTTTTAAGTTCCTTTCATAGGTCTAATAACGAATCCAAAATCATAGTTCTGAATCTACAATAGCTTTTGACAAAACAATAATCAACGTTTTCGATAAAGGAATGAAATCGGCTATGAGTGAATGAGACACCGATCTAAGGAAAAAATCATAACATTGGTAATTTTGCTCGGATAACAACCATTTTTCGGTACAAACATTCACAAATGTATGCGGATTCGACCAAAAATATAGCTATCTTCATATCTTCAAAATGATGTTAACAATTTGAACCCAAAGTAAAATTGTAAAAATATTTTCAGAAAATTTCCTTAAATCACTTCTGAATATTGACGCTAATAGGTTCTGAAAGAAAAATTATCTTTTTGACCACCTCCTAATAAAAAGTTGTAAATTGGTAAAATATAGCTAACCACTTTCTTTCTTGGTAAACAACTTCATATACACAATCATTCAATTGCGAATAACTTCGAAACGAGTAATCCCATAGGAACACGATGCATATCATTGTATAGTCCATTCAATTCTCTATTAAACGGCTTTTAGGATCAGTCTTCTAACCTACAAGATAACGCAAAAATATGTGTATAAATATATTTTTGCAATATTTTCCATGATTCTAATATCCAATTTCGAATAACATTTAAATTAATAGCCGGCTCTATCGCCATAATAGTACTACACGCCCACGACAAATCAATATTTACATTGTTACAAATTAAATTTGAGCCACAATAGAAATACGAGATTAGAAGGGAGAATGTAAGTTTGAAAAGATCCTATTTGAAGATTAACTTGCTGGAAGAAGCAGGAATCGTTCTTATTTTTATTATTGCGATTCTTACAGCGAGCGAGCTGCATTGTGACGGTCTCCGTACGCAGTCGATTGTGCGGCGTTTTCTGTTCACTGCTGTTGCTGCCTGCTGCTGTATTTACGCCAAGTTTTCCTCGCTCGTCCTTGCGCTTGTCCTCCTTTCCTTTTAGCGCTTATTCGCGTCGTAAGCCATCGTCTCTGCTCGTACTTGAGCATGAACAGAACTTACACGAATGGATGGATGGCTTCTATTTCATTCGATTTCAGTTATGCTACGTTATGGATTGGAAAACATCGAAATGTATAAAACGTTATTTTCCCGCTTGCCCTGCTAGCAGGACTGGAAACGAGTCACAAGTGTATTAGCTCTATACTGAGAGCGACGCAAGCTTAGTTTAAATAGAAGATGGAAATATTTTGATTTACATGGAATTAGTACTAGTATTGATGAGAAAGTTGATTGGATTTATGAATTGGGGATTTTCTGATATTGATGGATTTTGGATAACACCTTGTGGAATATTATGGGTACTATCATCGTGTGCTACTGTATCGGTTTGTATACTCTTTTATAGTGAAATTCTTCGGTTGTCGAAGCTTATCGCACGGCTCCTCTTCATTTACCGGTTCTGCTTATTTACCTCGTTTCAGGGACGTAGTTAAGGTTTTCATTGTTTGGGAACTACTAAAGGTCCCTGGGTGCCATTAAGTTTTGTGGGTACCAAGTCGGGTGTTGAGAGAATTATTTTGTTCCTGTTTTTTGTTTTGCTTTGTGAGATTTCTCATTTCTTGGAAGACTGGGAGAAAATTCCGCACTGGGTACCGACTTGTCTAAAACCGCCACTGCCTGAAAGACAATTGCCAGCCATGTTGCTCTCCATATATAAATTTGAGCTTTTGACATAGTTTCAATTCCTTGCCTGTTTTAGATATAACTGCAAAGACAGCAATGGCTCATTCTTAAATATGTAAATATTTTAAACAAATAAAGAAGTTGTTCGCTGGTAAGTGCAGTTGGCAAATGTAATTATAAAGTCTATAGATGCACCATAACAGAGTTAAGGAGTTTGAATTGAAGTAGCATTTTCCGTTGTGAAGTTTTCTTTATACCGCCACGTCATCCAACCCCAAGATAACATACGTACTCGCAGCGTTCGTTGTTTCGGCAAGCATGTACGGGGAATACGTGCAAAAATCGAATGCAAAACTATTCGGCGGTTCCGTTCGTATACTTGTATTGCCTCGCCGTCGGTTCGTTGATGCATGCAGCTGAAAAGTGTACCGCATTGCACGCTTACGTGTGACGAATATCTCAAGTCGGGACTTTTACGAACTTTCCAATACGTTACGACATTCGAATGCTAATAACGAGTTCGAAGATGTGCGGATATGCACTAACGATCTGATGGCGGCAGCGCCGGGCCCGAAGTAATGCGTAACGCGGCAAACGCCAATGGTAAATACAAAACAAGTTGAGAATCGCCCGAACGACGCTTGCAAAGGCGGGCGAGCACGTGATGCTAGCCTGTAATTAAAGGTGAATGCCGGGCGTTAAATGCTCGATTTTAATTCAACTCCATTTGATTAAAGTTTGCTGGTTTGCTGCCGTTTGCTTTTATCCAAGTACCTTTCTGCAATTTCCTGGCAATTGTTTCGACGCTTTGCAATTAAATATTATTCATAGGTTTTTAATATATTTATACTTGGATATCGTGACGCAATAAACAATAAAATAAAAAAGAATGACATGCAAAAAATTTACACCAGAAATTGACTAACAATTAATGAAATAAAATGAAATGCTAAAATGCAACAAGAAAATGGATTAACGAATGCTTGGAATGTACGATGCGAGCAAGCGTTCTGATCCTGAAATCCTGCCACGATTGCCACAGCGACACAGTTTTATGCACGCGCACTTCTAAGTCTCGAGTATATGATATAAATCGTGATTTGATTCTTTAGCGTCGCGCCGGTTCTTTTGATGTCTTGTGCGCGCACTTGCGTCTTGACAGCCCACACGGAGCATCGTCGGCGTAGCCTAATGGGCAACGAAGTCGCTCAGGTGCGAAGCTTAATTAATTTCGTGTCGAGACGCTGTCGACACGGCTGGGGCGCTCCCTGCAGATTAGACTAAAATTTTCCAAGATGGAAAAAGATCCGACGCGATAATAAGCGGCCAGGCACGCGTGTTTGGATATACTCGATAAGCAGGGTTAAGGAAATACGTCAAGCGTTAATCACGTTTGCATTGCGCCATTCAACGTTCTCTATTTTAAATGCGACGTAGTATAATTTAATCGCACATTGTAGCACTGTTTGAGAGAAAGTAAAGTTTTCCTCTGCGTCGCTGAGTTCTTTAAGTTTTCAATACAAGATGGGATCGTAAAAAGCGGTCGGGAATAGATTTCGTGTGCGTCGTGCAGAAGAAGCAGGCGGTGAAGTAGACGGCCACGCGCCACATAAAACGCAAACAAAGACATAAAACGTAATCAGTGGCACGACCCAGGCGCCCGCGCGCCAACGTCGTCCGATACATATTACTTTCGAGGTTGTTTAATAACGTGCACCCGCACTTGGGGGAATGGAAAATCTAATTACATTTTTGCCGTGTTTTCCTATATTACTCCTTTTTTACAATCGTTGCTTCTGCTGCTTTTTTTTTGTGGTTGGCGCACGAAACGCTCTTCAGATCCGACCGTGACGCGAACGCCCGCGATTTTCCTTTACTATCGCCGTTGCCTTAATGCGGATGGTATTTCCCGCGCTTTCTGCTTTCCCCATTTCTCCTGTTGGTAAGCAAACGATTTCAGCTATAGACGGTGGTACTCTACGCTCAACTCCCCAAGTGCGGAATTACTTAAAACTTGGATAACGTCACCACGAAATGCACTCAATATATTTACTTGCATTTATACTTGGTGTTTTTGTTTTTGTTTATTTTTGAACATATAAAGATAAGTACTTTGAATATATATGTAACATAGAATTACAATATCATCTTTTCCTCTTCTAGAAACGGTCACGCCCGCTCACCCCCACTCTCTTTAAATCATCAATTCTCTTTTATTCGTTTGTCACGTTTTAATTAAATTTAACTTGCACACATTTAACTAAAATTGCAATAAATAATATTTCATATGTAAATTGCATCTTTTTTTTTTTCGAAATAAAAAAAAGGTCATTTGCATATGTGACTTTTTGCACACAGAAAATCACCTCAATCATTTCAAATGGAGTTGATTATATTTCACGTGTGGCTATTTCGCAGTTAATAGCCAACCATGTTTTTTGCTTAGACATTGAAAAAATCACAGTACGCACCCCCCGTTCATGCTCCAACCGAACCGGAACCTATTGCTGTATTATTTATTTTACCGCATAAACAATTTTAATGCGGGGCGCTCCAACGCAGAAGAACAAATTTGAATAGGCGTTTCATGTGGCGAAAATGTATAAATGCAAAAACGGAAACAACTGAGTGTGCAAAAGTTGAGTTTGCCGAATTCATTATACGCCCTGATGATGCCTCCACGAATAAAAATAAATAAATAAAGTGTAGCAGAGGTCAGAATATCAGAATATGTAAAATTAGTCGGAACGTATATAGTCGTTGTGCAGATATTGACCGATTACAATTGTTATGAAAATCATATCCGCCTGGTACTCAGCATTATTATACATTATTATAAGACGTCCTTTCCCTCTTTTTCCAGATCCTTTTAGTATTTCCTTTATTTATCCCATTATACGTTTAGGTCTTGGCGAATACGCGCACACAGAATGAAAGTAATAATTAAAATACAATTATTGTAATAACACCCGCCCGACCAAAAAAAAAAGTAATTTCGCGTTTGTTTCTCTTCGTGGTTCCTTGCGCTCCTATTTGTTTATGTTCAATAAGGGACACGTCACAATGCTCGCCACTGTTTAAACAAACCTCACGGGCTTCGCTATTATTCTAGTGCGGCGACAATGGCGACCGTGTCATCGACGAATACACACGTAGGGGTGTCTGTATCGCGAACGGCCGTCGCGTCGCATCGTCGACATGTCGTATCGGAAACGGTTACTTTATCTAAACGCACCTAGCTAGTAACAGCAGCGGCAACAGCAGAAGCAGTAACACTCCGGAGTTTCCAGCTCGCTCGGTTTTCCTTTCTCGCATTGTGTCGAGCGCTGACATAAAGAAGCGGAGATATCGGCGACACATAAAAGCTCGTGCTCGCGCTCATCGAATGTCGAACGAGCGCGCTGAAGAAGCTTCCAGCCGGTGGCAGCCCAGACGGATAGCTCAAAGAAACCGCTGAACGCTAAACTAAATACGAGGCAAACCGGATAAGATGAAGCGATCGCGGAGGTTTAAAAGAATACACCGGCTGATTTTGTGGGTGAAGTAAGTCTATCACGAAGTCTTCCGTTTTTCGTCTTTGCGATATCTATGGCTATTGATGTTTATATAACTGTCAATGACGTGCGTTTTTTTTGTTGTTGCTTTCTTTGTGGTTTTTTGTTATTGTTTTATATATTTTCTAAGGATGTAAGTAATGAGGGCAGTTTTATTTTGAAATTCTTGGTACTAGTACATTTGTGAGGATAATAAATTTGAACAACTTATTTGTTATTAGAGGAGCAGAGAGAACATTTTATTGGCGTAGTTCGCGAAGCGTCTTTATGCATGTCATAATTAAACAGGTATAAAGCTTATCTTAATGAGTAGCGGTTGTGCGTGAAATTCGTGACTCGAGTAAATCTTGCGCGTGGTAGTGTAGTTGTTGCGAATTGTGTTTCAAGCATTGGCCCGTCGCCGCTTTTACGATCAATTGGGATTCACACAGCATACATGGATATGCTAAGTTGGTATTTATCATTTGAATTACTGCATTAACTTTGAAATACAAATACATGAAGTTCGTATTGGATAAGATGAAAACAAAGGATTTATTTAAACAAAAAAATAATTAGGTAGTATTGTAGATACTACGCTGTTGCAACGACAATAGAGCCGTTCTTTGGTCTATAGTTACTCTCTCCGAAATTCTCGTTTTTGGCCTCGTTACGGTTTTTTGCATATAACTAAAAACATCTTTGACTAAAGTAGCAAGTATAATATACCAAAAGAATCGTCTTTCGAAGCTCTATTCAAAGATGTATAATTGATACACATTCTGATCGTTTATAGAAATATCGTCAGCACGCAAAAATGGCAATTTGACAAAAATTCGAGCAAAAATGTAACTTCTAAACGAACAGTCGTAGAGAAATGGCACATATACCAAAATGT
>JARJDU010024926.1:0-13894 GCA_030264695.1 Lissagria laeviuscula | reverse complement strand
TCCTACCGTTCTAATTTGTTGAATTTTGAATCGGAAAATTTTGAAAAAATTATTTTAACTTTAGCGGCTTATATATTGAGTTGCAGGCAAAAATTGCAAATTCGGCTACGCTACGAGCCTATATTATTTATCGCTTAATAATATACTTTTCGAATATTGTAAAAATATCAAATACCCTGGGCGTAATCAGTCACAAGCAAATTTTTGTCCCATTTACTTAGAACATAGTCATCAAAATCCAACCTTGTATTGGTGATCTTTACATAAAACATTCGAGGCATTCATCCTCACCTTTTCCTTACTGCCCGATTCAATCCGGCCCACCTTGGTTTAGTTCTAACAAAGCAATTTTGCAGTCCACATAGTCAGAACAGCACCAGCCATGATATCCAAAAATTAAATTTCTAAAAACTATGGAAGTTTAGCATTTCTTGCCCTAAAGATTTTTAATGATGCGGCTAAATACTCAACACAGCCAGCATCAACAACATTCGTCAACTTGTTTTCCCAGTGATACAGTTTTTTTCGTTTCTCTTTTCGTTCATTTCTTTATTTTGCCGTATTTTTATAGTCATCGTTATCATCATAAAAGAATGACTCAGCCACGAGTTAGCAACAAACATGGCAAGCAATGTAAAGCAAAGTAAACGAACACAATGGTCCATTATCACCACGCACGCAGAAGAAGCAGCCTGCACTTACTCTCTCTGTAATCAATTGAAGCATGGAAATGCCCCCGAGTACGAGGAAATTGAAAAACAAGCCGTGCTGCATAAAGAAAATGCAAATAAAGGAAAAAAACTAGAGAGTGCTAATGAATGCTAATTGTTTTGCCCTGGCGATGGCGTTAAGATCATATCATCTCATTCACATAAACATTTTAGACTTTCTCGTGTTTTTCTACACCGTCGCATGCATCGTTTTCACTTTCCGGTTTTGTTTGTTTTCCCTAAAAAATTGTGTGTGTGGCATTATTGTTATTTGTTGATGGAGTTTGTTTTATGTTTATAGATATAAGAGATATACAATTGTGCAAATACAAATGCAAATATGTTTGTTTTACGTTTACAGCGCAGATGGTAATTTCGAGGTGACGCTGGCCACAAAGGCGACGCTCAATTATACGGGGCGCGTCGAGTGGAAACCGCCGGCCATTTATAAATCGTCGTGCGAGATAGACGTCGAGTATTTCCCTTTTGATGAACAGACCTGCGTCATGAAATTTGGATCTTGGACCTATGACGGTTTTCAGGTCAGTTTTTAAGAAGAAGAATTTATCTACTAGTTTAAGATTCTTATTTCTTGTATATTTTCTTGATTTTTTTTTTGTATTAAGTGAATGTTGAAGCTAGTAAATCTAGTTCGAGAATATTCATGACTAGCATAATTTCTACAATGAATATGTAATGAAGACATTAGCATGTCCTACGTGCCAGAATTACGAAATCAGAAACACAAATATCCTGAATAATTTCGATCTTTAACGAGGAAAAAAACCTGTCAACCGACCAATCCCTCAGCATTTCCTCAATCAGCTTAATTGTTCGACGGTTCTTTGCTGCCATACGAGCATCCGTTTACAGCAAGCAGACCTGAGCATTGCCTACCACCCCTTATCACTCATTCATCATCGATCCCAGGATCCGAAAACACCGGTCAGTCAGTTTTCCCACAGCGGAAATTAATTATTTTTTTCTTGTTTTTTAATACACTATCTCGCTTTCATTTTCATCTTTTCATTTTAATTATAAACGTCGCATTTTATTATTAGTTTGGGTCATAGTTTTGGTACATAAAATAAAACGTCATTTATAGAAAATCCATTAACTATATGCAACTCGTTATACATAAAAAAACTTGAAGAAGCAAAAAACTTTGAAATTAACGAAAAACTCTTTGATTTTTTACCGGAAGTTGCTGATCCTGCGAGAAATATGTTATTTTTTAAATACAGTTTTTTATATATTTATTTTAATTTTGAGTTTAATTTCTATTTTAATTGCATTGGCAATATTTTGTTATCAACAAAAAATAATTATAACAAACTATATGCTACTCATTTTACACCATGAAAACCGCATACGTCGAAACAAGACCGCAAAAGAGCAAAAAACAAGAAGCTGCTTCACGTTTTTTTGGCGGATGTCGACGTTCCTACAGGCAATGAGCTTCAGAATTGGTTTTCTCTGTTTACTTTCTGCCTTCAGACACATTTCCTTTCCTCAACGTTTTTTTATAGCCTCACTATCTTTAGTACATGACGCTGCCACTGTTTCAATACATAAATTATGTATATTCGTCGTCGATTCCGGATCGTTTATATTTAATGGCACTTTAAGTTCGTTTTATGTTTAAACAACAAATAGTGTCACATGTAGTCGACTGTAAACTAGTAGAAAATGCGTTATTCATTAAGTTTCGTTTGGGACACATGTGTTCTTCGATGAGGATAAGTTTAGATAACGAATACGTGAGAGAAAGGTGGAAACGTCAAACGTCTGATATATTATGTATTATCACTGTTATCTCCATTATCTTAGATTAATTTGATAGATAAATAGATAAAACTAGTTAATTCTAAGTTCATTAATTAATCTTGTAATTAATTTATTTCATTAATAATAAAAGTAAGTTCATAGTTAGCTATCAATTTAATCAATTCTTTCATCTAATCGGATAAAATCAACCACAAAAATGCCATTTTATTGTCACCATTGTACGTCTAGAAATCAATTTAAATATTGATTACTCTTTCAGGTTGATTTACGTCATGTGGATGAAGTCGAGGGTTCCAAAGTCGTCGACATCGGAGTCGACTTGACAGAATTCTACACTTCCGTTGAATGGGACATCCTCGAAGTGCCAGCCGTTCGGTAATTAAGAGACATCTTCATACCTTGCATAGATATAAACTTAACTCGCATGCAAATTTGACATTATTTCAGTAACTAAATACATCTATTATTAACGTCATTTGCAACATTTGTCTATTACAGAAACGAGAAATTCTACACGTGTTGTGAGGAGCCTTACCTGGACATCACGTTCAATATCACAATGCGTCGCAAGACGTTATTCTACACCGTGAATTTGATTATCCCTTGCATGGGCATCTCGTTTCTCACCGTACTTGTGTTCTATTTACCGTCGGACAGTGGAGAAAAGGTAAATGATGAATTGAATATAAATCATGAATGAAGTGATAAAAGTCATGAAAGCAAAGCATTGAATTCTTTGTTAGCTTTGTAGACCAAAAACCGAATCGACTAATTACACCCCAAGCGTTAATTGCATAAGATAATCGCTGAGTAAATCGTCGCTGAACGCCGATAATCCCACTCCAAATTATTCTAATTAAATCTATTTTCGGTGGCATTCAATCCGCGGCCATTTTCTTCGCTTCTAATTTATAACTGGTAGCGTGGCCGAGCGGTCTAAGGCGCTGGTTTAAGGCACCAGTCTCCTCGGAGGCGTGGGTTCGAATCCCACCGCTGCCAATATTTTTTATTCTTTCACATTTTTTGTTGATATTACCATTTCAGGTGAGCTTATCCATCTCGATTCTGCTGTCCCTCACCGTGTTCTTCCTGCTGCTGGCAGAGATTATTCCACCGACGTCATTAGTGGTTCCGCTTTTGGGAAAATTCGTCTTGTTCACGATGATACTCGATACGTTTAGGTAAACGCTATTAAGAGCACAATAACCTTTGTCTTTTTTTTCCAAACCAACACTTTGGTTAATTACCGATCGGCACCTTGTACCACCATTACAACGGATATTTGCTCTCGCCCCTGTTCTAGTATATGCGTCACTGTAGTGGTGCTAAATGTCCACTTCCGGTCACCACAGACGCACGTAATGGCGCCCTGGGTGCGTCGTGTCTTCATACATATTCTTCCAAGATTGCTAGTGATGCGCCGGCCGCATTATCAACTAGATCGAAGAAGGTAAATCGATTGATGTTTTGATTGATTTAATAATATCAACTTATGCGCGTGCGCAGTATGATGAGTTCCAGTTCCCGTGTAATGGTGAGAACGTGCAATGGATTGGAAATCCGTGATCCGGATCTGTACAACGAGGCTGAGGAGTTACCCGAAGACCCGTGCGGACTTTTTCCGAGCGCAAATTCTCGGGACGAGTTAACTCCCAGGTAAATTGTCCATTATGTGTGATGCGGCATTCTTGGTCCTTAAACCTTCTCTTCTGTAGCAACACGACCATTTTTAGGGAGCTCGAACCGGGTGCTCTCAATGCCTGTCGCATTCATGGCGCTACGCCGCCGCCATGTTTGAGCGCCGTGTTGGGACACGATCTTGGCACGGAATTAGGTGCCGGATGTCTTGAAGACACCCTTTGCGCGGAGGCACATTCCTGGCATCATTGCCCCGAAGTGCATAAGGCTATCGACGGAGTGCGGTTTATTGCTGATCACACCCGACGCGAGGAGGACTCCACCAGAGTAAGTTTCATCGGATGCTTCACTGATGCATGAACTAACTGTATAGAACTATATCAACTTTGACAAAGAACAAGAAACGTTTAAAGCAGTCGAGTGTGTGATGCACTCGTAAAGTTTGAGACAGAAGTTGAATCCGCATTTGCTTTATCAGCAAATCGCCTAGTTTGTGATGTTTGTTCTCAACGGAGAAAGTTTGCAGTTTCCTATGAGCATTAAATAATATTTGTTGTCGTGTTTAGGTTAAAGAAGATTGGAAGTATGTGGCGATGGTGTTGGATCGACTGTTCCTGTGGATATTCACGCTTGCCGTGCTTGTTGGAACTGCTGGGATTATTCTGCAAGCACCCACGCTCTACGACGATCGTATTCCAATCGATGTGCGCCTCTCGGAGATTGCATCGACGACGGCAAAGCCTCATATAGCCACATCACTCTAGATTAGAACTTTACATCGAATAGTCTTGTGTTGATTATGTATCTAACTGAAGGATTAGTATATGATAACGGGAATGATTGCTGACTTGTTTTGAAATTGTTATTGAACAAGATGGCGGCGCTGTAGCGAAAGGCATAAGATTTTTTTTTTAAATCAATATGATCTTTGTTGAGATAAAAATGGATGTTTTTTTTGTAATTTATAGTTTTATGTTGATTTTGGGTTCTCATTTTAAAGAATTTGAGAATGAGAACATTGAAATGGACATCCAAGATATATTTTACCTAAAGCACCTCTAATTGTATTAAATAACTGTAAGAAAAAAATTTAAAACTGACTACTAGTTTACTAAATAATTACTAAAGCATTTTATTTAAAAAGAATGTTTTGTTTCGCATAACCTTAACAATTTATTTGTATTTTTCTTTGAATAAATCTTACATATAACTTTTTTTTTAATATTTTTGTCGTTGAAAATTTCAATATTTGATTATTTTTTTGGCATGGAACGCATTATTGTATTTTATATTAATGTATAAGGTAAACATTGTTTTGTTTAACGAGTGTTTCGCATTACGAGTAAAACTTCGGAACAAATTATGCTCGTTATGCAAAGTTTTACTGTTAAATTTTTAAATTTACTATAGGCAACCAAATATACAATTAGAGATGCTTGATGAAACAAATGAATTAAAAATATATGTAATTTTCAATCAGTAATGATTATAAAAAAATAATATTTAATTTTATATATAAATTCTGTATGTAAATTATGTGTTCATAATGCACAATAACAATATAACGCTCACGAAATTAATGATAACTACATACAATTAAACTAAAAAAACTACCAAAATTTACAATCTAAACCATAATTAATTAATATCTAAAATACATAGTGAAACTAAAAACAAAACAAACTGCACATTTATAACTAAAGATTGAAAAATTATTCTTTTATTGATCTCGTCTCTTCCCCAACTTGCCCCTCGTTATTCTATAACACAAAAAATTATAAATATAAATATAATAATAATATATTGTTGCGCACATTTTGGTTCATCTGTAAGAAAAGCGTATCTTCAGATAACCTAAGTAAGAAGTACACAAGACACAAATCACAAAGTATAAACAAATAAAGTTATAAATAAAAATGATATAATATATTATTTAAACAAATTAAGAAGAAAATACACAAAAGTAAAACATATTAAAGATAAAGGAATATAAATAAGCGTAGGAATTGATAACGTATAATATATACAGTTACTAATTAACAAGAAAAACTATAAAAACATCTAATTCATTAACATACATTCATATACAAAGTAAACTAAATTATATAAAACATAAAAACTATGACGAAGTGACGAAAATGCTAAAATTTGTATGATATAAAATTATCTTTTCTATAAAAAAACAAACAAACGAACTAACAAATTAACTAATAAATATATATATATAAATTATTATATATATATATATGTAAGAACAATTGTAATATCTAATCAAATTAATTATTTAAAAAATAATTAATTATTTAATTAAAATAAATAAATAATTAAATACTTTTAAAACAATGAGAATATAAGAACAACAACAAAATTGATTATATAACTCCTATATGAGTATAATATAATATCTATTATTATTTATTTCTAAAGGCTCTCACGGAATATTTGACGAGACCTAAAATGGCGACGACATTTCTAAATTTATGTTAGTTAGTATGTAATACGTACTTAGATGATGACTTAGACACAGATGTGCAGACGTCATATGGTCATAAGATAATTTAACTAACTAAGTAACTAACTAACTAACTAACTAACTAATCACAATGCAGATTATGAGACATAAAGAGTTTAGGCAATTCAAGAGAATATATTTATTGTTCATTGCATTTACGCATATTGTAAAATACATAAAGTTAAAAGGAACGTTTCTAGACTGAATTATATTTATAGTACTTGTATACATTATTATTTTGTCGATTTGTCCTCGAGTTATGTTAAGAAAGTTAAGAATGAATAATATAAAAACCTAGTTAGGTTAATAATTGATGCAAAAGTTTAATTTAATGAGGGAATAAAATATGAGCTGTTTTTATGAATTTTTTTCGGGTGTTAGAAAAAAGGTAACGATTTCCGGTTTTTTGTATGTTGTAGAGTAACCTTTTTTTTCATAAAACATTTTTTGTCAATAAAAATTTAGAAAAATAAATAATATGGCGACAATTTGAAATAAAAGTCATTTTTTGCGAAAGAAATATCTTCAAATGATCATATAAAATTTTTTTTTTAAGAATTTTAAAAAAATGAATATGTTACATGATGAAGAATTTATTTATACGTATTAAGGCTAAAATCGTGAAAAATCAGTTTGATCAATCTCGAGATTTCTTTGCAACCAGTTTAAAAGACATAGTTACAAGTAATGAAATTATTTAAGAGTGCGAGAAAAAGGAAAAATGTAATAAAGTTATATATCTAAATTAACAACAACATAAAAAATTATTAAGAATAAATTATACATTATGTAATTATGTCAATTTTTATTCTATTTTTCATTTCATGTTGATAAAAAATCGCATTGGTATTATTATTGCTTTGTAAATTTAAATTTTTTTGTTTCTGAGTTATTTGCTTGAATAAGATCACAGTATAAATGCGAAGATTTACTGTTGCTCACATTTAGATGTAACGTCAAAATTATGATAATTATCTAGAAGTTAAACAAACAAATTGCGAATGATTCAACAGTTTTCATCAAAACGATCAAAAACTTCTTTCTTTTTGACGTTTTTAACTTCAAGTTTAGTAATTATATCTATACTTAAACCAAATAATATTCATATGACTACAGCTATATATTATTTATATAAAATATAAATCAATTTTATATTATAGTAAAATTATTCCATTAAACAAATGATAATTGATAAATGTTGTTGAATCATTTGTTGTGTTTGCAAACAAATATAAAATATTACAGAATTAATACAATAAACGAAAAGAAATTTTAAATGTAAATAATATATAAGATATAATATACCTAAAATATTTATATAAAAGCCATTATTACATTAATATGTATATGAAAACTACACATGTTTATAATTTAATATTAGAACGAAGAAGAAATGAAGAATGCAAAATATATATATAACAATATACAAAACTAATAAATGAACGAAGAAGAAAGAAATTACTACTGAACATGTTAAAGCGACTAAGACCAAGTAATAATTAATTTAAATAATACATAAAACTATATTCACAAGAGATTCGGTTAGACGAGTCATGTGTTACTTGTATTATGCGCATTCAGAAGCGCACAGTTAAATGTTTATTGAAATTTAAGGAGGAAATCATTAGATTTGTGATATAGTGCTTCTAAGTATACATTGTCTTGCTTTCATTTCCTTCATGTTTATATTACATTTAAACATTTATTATGACAGTTCAATCATCATGTCATAGAATCGTTTTTTATTTATTATATAAAATGCATATCGATACAGGTATATTGGTGAATTAAACAATTAGTTAAATTCGTTTCATGTAAACGTTTTGAATAAATTCTTTACAAAAGATAACAATTCAATTCAACATTTAACAATAACTATTAAAGCATTAAATGAATGTTTCTATATGTTTTACTATAGCAACCTAAAAAAATAAATCCAATACTACGAGTTTCGGAAAAATAACATTTTAAGACTCAATATCTATAACCAAAACAAATTTTTCATTAGATGTGGTCCCGCTTAAGTTATATTCGCATAGGCACAACGAATCGCTAGCGTCAACAACCCCAACCAATAGGAGCACCCTAAATTTTGATCGCGTCGGTCGCGGTGCTGTCGCCGGTTTTTGTAGGTTATGTCTAGAGTGCTCCTATTGGTAAAATTTGCTAACTCCTGTGACGCGTTGCGCCTATGAGGATATAGCTATAGCCGTAGAGACCTAGGCACCTGCCTAGTTTGCCTATTGGTTAAGCCAGCTTTGCACTTGTTCCTAGACTTTAACAAACAAAAGTCTTACGTCTGTTTTATGCAAAGATCGGCTATGCCCAAGGCTCTGAACCTACCGACACAATGCACGGCATCTGCAAAGATAATTACAAAGCCGGAGGATGTTTAGACAACTCCGACGCATATTACTTCCGTCTTTGACGAGGGTAGCATTTATATCTTCAGTTTGTTGTAACTTTGGCCTTTGAAATTTGAAGGAAAAGTCATGAATAAATCCTTATAACTTTTCTCTGATATCGTCGATACCAAAATCTCCAAATCATGTAGATATGCCAAAGAAATAACTTTTGAATTGAGTTTCAGCTCATAATTCAATTAAAATAATTTAAGCATTATTTATTTGCGGTAATCTATATTCTAATTATAATTTTAAGTTGATACAAAACGCATTGTTATTACATTGTAAATTCAAGGTTTTTATTTATAGTACACATATATTTTACCATAGCAACTATTTGATATGACGTTGTTAAATCATTTTAACAATTTAATAATTTTAATGTTTCTTTTACAACATTAACGTGTACACTCTCATTTTCGACAATTTATGTATACTTCTTCCTAAACAAAATATGTGCGACAAATACTACGATTCTTTAGACGAAGAAGAAGAGGAAGAATCGATCTTACCCCCTCGTAAATCCGCAAGTGAATCTTCCGACATATCCCAAATGGTCCCTTTATACAACCGAGAAACTGCAGCAAGTGAAATCATCTCTTCAAAAATCCGCGCGTCTGGCATGCACTCCTGTACTCGATTAACACTCTCAAAGAACGAATCCAATTCCACGAGCTCCGGCAGTCTAAACCATTTTTTCCTAGACTCTAACAAAAAGAAGTCTTACATAGACTTGTTTCATGCAAAGATCGGTTATGTCCAAGGCTCCGAACCAACTGATACAACGCGCGGCATTTGCGAAGATAATTTCAAAACCGCAAGAACATCAGCCGGGAGCTTAGATAACTCCGACGCAGAGTCTGCAGTGTCTTTCGTCTCAGATGATAGTAGCTTCTATATCAAATTCTTAGAAAATGAAAAAGCCGAGGCGAACAAATTGAGTTCAGTAAGTTGTAGAAGCACTATGTCCACTGCATCGTCATTAACTTTAGGAAACTTAACTCGCTCAACGCAAAATGTTTCGATTTCTGTGCGGTCAAATGCGCAAGGAAAAACTGTCACGAACAAGGGGAAGTTCGATAAGTCTGCTCTTAGAGTACCCACACTTGGAGGTCTTGGTCCTGATAGAGAGTCGTGCAAAGAAAAACTAGAGAAACTGAAACGCAAACAGCGTTATGGCCAGAAAGTTAGTAATGAGAACCGGATGAAAATGATGGAGACGAAAGTAATGAAAAATTTCAAATACGAACTGAAAAAGTCTAGTGATTTAAATAAATGCGCTGATAGTGTATTGATATCGTAACAGTGTAATTAAGTGTACAACATAAATTCGAATTAATTAAGTTGTCAAACTTGATCTACATGTTTAATAATTCGATTGTATTAGACTACAGCAGGAGTATTGTCTGCAGTCCATTCCCAAACAGTTGCATCACGCCATATATATTGTCCTTTCCACTTGTGACCACCAAGTGCTAGGAAAAGAGGTGCATGAGCACCTTCTTCAATAGTCAATGGTCCCTTATGGCTCGACATGTCCGTGTCCACATATCCAGGATGAACGCTATTCACGGAGATGTTCTTCTCAGGGCAGGTGTTCTCAAACATGCGTTGTTGAATGCGTGTCAGAGCGCTTATTCCAACTTTTGAAACTCTATATGTGGATGTACCCCATCCCATTGCTTCATTCTTATTACCTTGAGCAGCTCTATAATATTATAATAAGATATCTATATATGTAGATTTTACTACACTACTTACACAACAAAATCCTGCATTAGCAAATCAAGTTGTTCAATAGTCAATGAGTCCGAAGAAAGTTTGTTCTTCAACTCACTTGAAGGTATTTTTGATAGGTGTCCAGCAGAACTAGAAACATTAACAACTTGTGCGTTTGCCTTCAAGAGAGGAAACAATGCCTTGCACACTTTCACCAATGCAAAATAATTCGTACGCAGAGTAACTTCTGCTTGCTGACCTACTGACTCGGTAGCATTTTCCTAAAATATTAATAGATTTATGTATAAAATCAGAATTGTTGGAATATTATTAACTATACTATAGTTAATCTGTGGTTATTACCTTAAATGCAATTCCAGCATTATTGACTAAAATATCAATGCCTTCATAGTTCTCCTTGAGGAATTTAGCCAAATCATAAATGCTTTCATCAGAAGTGACATCTAATTGATGGTATTTTGGCTTAAAGCCTAATTCCTGTAAACTTTTAATTGCAGCTTTTCCTAGCATTGGATCTCGAGAAGTTAGGTAAACATCTCCATCAAATTTCTCACATAGGCCTTTGACGATTGCATATCCAATACCTTTGTTACTTCCAGTAACCTACATAAAAAACAATTCATTTTATAGAAATGTATACTCTATAATGAACTATCATAATAACACACAAGTTTAATGATGTTAATCATCTCTTCAACATTGCAATATATGGTAATAAGTTTGTTCTTTAATTAATTACACAAGTTACATAAATATTAGTCTCGATTAGAACAGATTGTGAGTATTCATGAATTAATTTCAATAGCTCATATAGGCAATATTCAAAGAATAAAGTAAATTTCTTTACTCACAATTGCGACTTTGCGGTCTGAAGGCATTTTAACCTCTTTGGAATATATTCACAAACAAAATTCTGGAATGAAATGAGAGAATGAAGTGTAACAATTGTGCAATATGGGAGGTAATCAATGTCAACAAGAGTAAATGTAAGTGGCCTTCATGATTATATGATTCAGATTATAGTAACCAAGTAATTTTTTGATAAAATGTATCTAAAGATACACTATCATTGAACAAACATGTTAAATTGTATAAATCAACAAAATTCCACTTTTCCAAGACACAAAAACAAAATTTATATACAGGATGTTCTTATATATCTATATTACATCTAACAAACTAAAAATTTATTTTCTTAATAATATCATAGCAAGTTCCTCAGCTTCATTAACATTCAATGAAGACACATCATCTAATTTCATCTTCCTCTTTGCCTTGGTTCCTTCTTTCTCGTCATCACTGGTATACTTCTTCTTCCTTTTCCTACAATTATAAGATAAAGTTTAAGTAAACACACAAAAACATATAGCAATAAAATTAAATAAAAACGCCTACCCTGAAGTCGCCTTTTTCGATATCTTTGTCTTTAAAATAATCTCTTCCTTTTCCAAACCAGCATTATCATCTGAATCCTCATCACTATTAACAACTTTAGATCCATATAACTTATCAGGATCAGGCATCCATGATAAATCCGGTTCGCTTCCATCCTCCTCATCATCCGTTCCAAAATCATCAACATCCTCCTCCTGTTCCTCATCAACTTTCCTAGCTTTCTTCTGTTCCTTCAACTTCCTCTTTGCCTCCTTCTTCTTTGCCTTTACCTTCTGCTTAAATAATTGCTTATCATATTGATCTTCCTCTTTAAGAATCAACTTCGCCTGTTCTATGTTAATACCACCTTCGTCTTCATTCTCGTACGCCTGTGCCATATCGCTTTGCTTTTGCTTCGTGCTTTCAACAACAGCTTCGCCCTCATCGTCAAATACAATTTTCTTATTGGGCACGATCTGCTTATTCAGTACTTTCTTAGCTAAAGCTGCTTTCGTAATAGGTTTATTTTTCTTTCTACCAATAATCTCCATTTCTGCCAAATTTTCCGGCATGTCAATGGTGTGATCGGCGCGTTTAATTTTCAACATGTCGTCGTCATTCTCATCCGAGTCATCTTCAAACTTTGTTTTCGTTTTCGTTTTATTATGAATAGCTGGAGGTTTTCTATTAGCAGTTAGTGAAGATGAAGATGGTACTGCATCGTCTTCGTCATCTGATTCGAATTTAATCACTTTGTTAGGTGCAGGTGGTTCTTCGAAAATTCTATCTGTGGGAGTGTTTACTTTCAAGCCGTCTTTCCGTACTAACTTTTCGAGGAATCGTATCCGCGGTGCAATGGCTAAGCCTAATGAATGAGCAAAAGCTACTGTATCCAACGATTTCACGGTGAAAATCTTTTTGTTCTTCATTAGGTAAATCGCTTTGAAATACGATTTAAACGCGCGTTGAGCTGTTTCTTTCAATTGGGGATCCTTAGCTAAGTAAGCTTCCATTTTGCGAACCGGATTAGTTAATCGATCTGGATTTATACTAAAAAAATAATAATAATTAAAAAAAATATATATAGCAAATGAACAATTGGCGGTGTTGATGCATGGAGTGGAAGTTTGGAATCTATAGAGTAGTAAGGTATGAGGAGAAACTGAGAGGGTTTGCGTCGAAAAGCTTGGTGAAATATAGACAGTGATACCTCGAGATACGAGTATAATTCGTTCCATAACTTTGCTCGTCTCAAGTTGTATCTCAAAACAAACTGAACTTACAGTTTCTTTAGGGAGGGAATTAAGTGAGTAAATGGGCGAGAGGAGACGTGCGGAGAAGGTTGACGGTGTTTAATAAGTTATCAAACATCAAAATTACTTACTCAATGCTTTCAATAGGAATTTTATGTGCATTAAGCTCATCCACCATGGCCTTTTCACTGGGTAAAAGTAATAATAAACTTTCCCCGCCTCTATGATACCTTGCAGTTCTCCCAACTCGATGAATATAAGTCTCAGGATCTTCAGGACAATCAGCTTGAACAACCCAATTGACTTGAGGAAAGTCCAAGCCTCTTGCAGCTAAGTCAGTTGCAAACAACACCGCGTGAGTTTTCTTACAAAAACCTTCGTAGATCTCCATCCGACGTAATTGATGTAACGATCCATATAAAGCCATCAACGACGTGCCCGGCCGCAATTTGCAAAAGATTTCATACACGTATT